>CM024585.1:3141255-3339347 GCA_014182565.1 Eucalyptus marginata
AGAGTTCCGTCGGGTGTTGCTCGGTCAACAATCAGTGGGGCAAGTCGCTGGAGTTGACCGGTGTGCTGGCAACGTGAGGACAATCGGTGGATCTCACAGACGAAGACGTGGGTTTTTTCCACGGTTGAATCGGTGGCAGTGAACTGGCGGAGAGAAAACGCGGATGAAGCTGGCGGCTGTCTCGATTGTTGGTGCTGAACGCAGGAAGAGGGGACGCCTGCCAGCTCGTGCTTTGCTGGGCTATGGCATGAGTGGCCGACAAAGTCAACCAGCGGCCTTCGGTTGACTCGGTGCTGGCGTGTAGGAAGGCGTATGGCAGCTTCGGTGGTTTTGCACGGAAGAAAAATGAAAGAAGAAGGGGCAGAATGGTTCGCTCAGCGTGAGAAAAAACGAAAGCAAGGCAAAAGTAGAAAGCATCGCACGAAAATGGGGAGAGAGAGATAATTGTCCGATTGAGGTGAGGGAAAGAGAGATTGATAGAGATGAGGAGTGAGGGCTCTACCAAGCTTTGATTTATCACAACAAATATCTTCCAAGGCCATCCTAAGCCAAGCATTGGTCCTTGGCTCATATTGAGCCACACATGCCCCACTTCTAGAAGCCAAAATGGTCCAAAGGTGGTGGTTTGGTGGGGGTACACGAATTTTGGCACAAACCCCTCTCAATTTGACACCGATCTCTGCTCAATTTAATCTCATTTGACCCCTACAAAGTTAATTGGCACTTCAATGCCTCAATTGACAATTTTCCTCATCCAATAATCCCTCATGCTTCTCAATTTCGCAATCGAAAACCATCATCGGCATTTTCTACACAAAAACGACCCGGCGACGACTTTTTCCCAAAAAGTGTCGGGTGTCAGAAAAATCTTCTGAGACTAAGTCGATACTCCTAGAATTTATTGTGACATGATAGAAACTTCCATTTCTGAAATTGGACTTGAATTCCTAGTTAATTCCAACTTGGCGCGTTTTTAGCGTGACTTGGGCTACCAGATAACTTTTAGATATTTTTAAGTGCAAATGACCCGTGGTCGATTTTCTTCGAGCCACTATGAACCCACTCGACCCATTGGCGACTCTCGGTTGTCGTGAAAATATCGAGGATCCAAATATGGACACAGGGTACCAAAACAATAAGAAAATCAATCTAGTGCCGGTCGACAAGAATTTTCTAATTTAGTAGTGTCACCCACGATTAGTCACACATCTCTGTCGATCCAGTCTATCTCTGTTTTCAAATTGGTTTTTAACTATGCCGTAATGGTCTCTAAAGATGGACACGATCGAGGAGCCGATTCCTAATCGAGTTCTCAAGTCTATTACCTTAAAATTCCTTAATAATCTCCCTAGATAGTCTAATTATCTCAAGAATGATCAGTTTTGAGGATAGCCCTATAGGCGCGTCAATGAAATGCCCAATTCATTCAGTAAAAGACAGGGTTGAAAAATCTGGATGTCACAACTCTTCCCCTCTTATAAAAATTTCATCCTCGAAATTTAAACTAAAACTTAAGCAAAAAGGTGGGGGTACAATTCTCTCATCGACTCTTCAATCTCCCATTTTGCTCATTCAGTACCGTGGTGTTGCCACACTACTTTGACCAACGGAATGGTCTTTGTACTCAACACTTGTTCCTTTTTGTCCACAATCTGGACCGGGCTTTCCACGTATGACACACAGTCATCCACGTCCAATTCCTTGAAATTGAGCACGTGTGTCAGGTCAGGCTCGTACTTCCTCAACATCGACACGTGAAAGACGTCATGCACTTGTGCCAACCTTAGCGGTAATGCAAGACGATACGCTAAGGTCCCGATTCTCTCAAGAATCTCAAATGGACCTATGTACCTCGGACTCAGTTTGCCCTTCTTTCCAAATCGCGAAGTTCCCCTCATTAGTGACACGTTCATAAAAACATGATCACCAATTTGGAATTCCAAATACCTTCGACACTTATCTACGTAACTTTTTTGTCTACTCTAAGTGGTCTTTAATCTGCCTCTGATTACTGCCACGGCATCTACTGACTGTTGAACCAACTCTGGGCCTGTTATCTTTCTTTCCCCAACTTCATCCCAACATACTGGTGTTCTGCATGCTCTGCCATACAATGCTTCAAATGGAACCATCTGGATGCTCTGCTGATAACTGTTGTTGTAGGCAAATTCTACCAGATGAAGCTGATCTTCCCAACTTCCTTTGAAGTCTATTACACAAGCTCTCAGCATATCCTCGAGGGTATGAATTGTCCTCTCGGATTGGCCATCCGTCTAAGGATGATATACCGTACTGTACTTAAGCTTTGTACCAAGAGCACTTTGCAAGCTTTTCCAAAAAGCAACAGTAAATTTCGGGTCTCTATCTGAGGTTATCGTAACCGGCACTCCATGCATCCGAACTACCTAACGTACGTACAGGTCTGCGTGCCTATCCAAGCTCAGGTCCTTTCGTATTGCAATGAAGTGAGCCGACTTTGTCAGTTTGTCGACTACTACCCAAATAGAATCATTTCCTCTTTGACTCCTTAGTAGTCCGGTCACGAAGTTCATCATGATATGCTCCCATTTCCATTCTGGGATCGCGAGAGGTTGCAGAAGTCCTCCCGGTTTGCAATGCTGAGCTTTTACTTGTTGACATGTCAAACACTTGGCAACATGCTTAGCGATGTGCGCCTTCATACTCGACCACCAGTAGTGTTGACGCGGATTCTGATACATCTTAGTGCTTCCAGGATGAATGCTGTAACTACTACGATGTGCTTCAGATAAAATTTCTTCTCTAAGCTCTACATCGTCAGGTACAACCAAATGTCCACGGAACCTTAGTGTCCCGTCATCAGAAATATGAAAATCAGCCTTCCTTTTCTCAATGTCCTCTTGAAGAATTTTTTGTACATCTAGATCTGTTGGTTGGAGTTGTTTGATTCTAACCTAGACATCCGGTTCAATTCTGAGGGTGGCCATAAAACTTGAAATGTGGCCTACCTCAAATTTGAATTTCGAATCCCGAGCTCTCTCGATTAAGTTCCACTCCTTAATCAAGATTTGCGCTACTGAAGACTTCCAACTCAATGCATCGGCAACCTTGTTCGCCTTTCCTGGGTGATATAGAATATCACAGTCGTAGTCTTTTAGTAGTTCCATCCATCGGCGTTGTCTCATGTTCAACTCCTTCTGAGAGAACAGATACTTGAGACTCTGATGGTCCGTGAAGATCTGAAATTTTTCCCCACATAGATAATGTCTCCAAATCTTCATGGCAAAGATAACCGCTGCGAGTTCTAAGTCATGCGTCGGGTAATTCTGTTCATGAGGTCTCAACTGGCGAGAAGTGTATACAACAACCCTACCATGTTGCATCAACACGCAACCCAGTCCTTTAAATGATGCATCACTATAGATCTCAAATCCTCCAGGACTAGATGGTATTGTCATCACAGGTGCAGTCGTCAGCTTTTCCTTTAGCTCTTGAAAACTACGTTCGCACTTGTCTGACCATACAAACTTCTCTTCTTTCTTCAAGAGTCTTGTCAGAGGTGATGCTAACAATGAAAAACCTTCCACAAACTGTCTGTAATAACCTACCAATCCCAGAAAACTTATGATCTCTGTCACTGATGTCAGTCTCTGCTAATTGATTACGGCTTCTATCTTGCTCGGGTCGACGAAGATTCCTTCTCTGGAAATCACATGACCTAAGAACGCAACACGAGTCAACCAAAACTCGCATTTGCTAAACTTAGCATACAACCGATGCGTCCTTAAAGTCTGGAGCACTAATCTCAGATGATTCTCGTGCTCTTCATCACTTCTCAAGTAGACCAAGATATCATCAATGAACACGATCATAAAATGATCTAAATATTCCTTGAATATTTGGTTCATCATATCCATGAAGGCAGCTGGAGCATTCGTCAACTTTGAATGGCATCCTTTGTGAATTCATAGTGACCATACCGAGTATGAAATGCCGACTTAAGAATGTCCTCCTTCATAATCCTTAGCTAATGATATCTTGTCCTTAAGTCTATCTTCAAGAATATTGATGCTCCTTGCAACTGATCGAACGGATCATTGATCCTTGGGAGGGGATACTTATTCTTGATGGTTACCTGGTTGAGTTGCCGGTAGTCGATGCACAGGCGCAACGAACCATCTTTCTTCTTTACAAACAGAACTGGTGCTCCCCAAGGTGATGCACTAGGACGAATAAATCCTTTATCTAGTAATTCTTGCATCTGCACCTTCAGTTCTTTCAACTCAAATAACGCCATTCTATAAGGGGCTTTAGAGATTGGCTTTGTCCCTGGTGCCAACTCAATTACAAACTTAATCTCCTTTTCTGGCGGTAATCTTGGCAATTCTTTTGGAAAGACATCTGGGAATTCTTGCACGACTGAAATGTCTTCCATTTTCAGTTCCTCAACTGTCGTATCCACGACAGTTGCCAGGTACCCTTGACAACCATTGTATAACAAACCAGATGTCTCTTGCGACGAGATCAGGACAATCAAGGGTCCTCCTCGACTTCCTACAAACTCGAAGCTCTCATCCTCTATCGTGTCAAACTGAATCGCTTTGCGATAACAATTCATTTTAGCTCTTTGCTTAGTGAGCCAGTCCATTACCTTAAAATTCCTTAATAATCTCCCCAGATAGTCTAGTTATCTCAAGAATGATTAGTTCTGAGAATAGTCCTATAGGCGCATCAATGAAATGCCCGATTCATTCAGTAGAAGACAGGGTTGAAAAATCTGGATGTCACAGAAGGTACTTTCATAAGTCAAGCTTTTCGAAGACGAATAGATTTAACAAAGATTCGAGCAACTCAACATGATTGATGATAATAGGGCAAAAGCCCTACGTCATGGACAAAGCTACCAAAGACAAGTAGCCAAGTCATTCAATCGCAAGGTCCGACCTAGACACTTTGAGATCAACGATCTCATCCTGAGGAAGGTCTTGCCTATCATTTCAGATCCTCATGAGAAGTTCACTCGAAACTACAAAGGTTCATATGTTGTAAAGAATGTACTATCTGTGAAGCACTGATTCTTGAAGAAATGGATGGCCGAGAGTTGTCAAAGCCTGTAAATGCTAATACTGTCAAGAAGTATTATCCATGAATAAAGTGAAAGGCTTTTGAGCTACTTTTGGATTAAATCCGAGCCACTTTAGGATATTTGCATCATGCATCTCATGCATAGATGACACATTTGAATGTTTATTTATCTTGTAGGTACCAAAGTATCTCCAAGGAAGACTTCATCAATCCTGAAGAGATCAACTTCAACAAAGCAAAACTCCAAAGTTAGGCTACCTTCCTCAGAACTTAAGAAAGGTCCAATCAGTTATAACACTCGAGCAGTGACGCTTTCTTTGGCAAATAAAGCCTATTTTGTCCAAAATTTTTCAACTTTGTTTTCAAAATCTTCCCTAGAGGAGTTAAAGGAACATATATTTTGAAAAACATTCTTCATATCTTAATTGCCCACGGAGAGGAATTTAACCAATTGATGTTTTGAAAAACTAGAAAATGATTGTTAGATAGGCCAAATGGTAGTGCCTAAGATGATGAGAGGCAATCCTTTGATCAAACACGTCCTTATACACACTCTAAGAGAACCGAGTGAATAGAATATGGTCTTAAGGTATAGGATTCATTCACAGCTTATACATGGATTGAAACAATAAAGACATTTCTTTCTCAGTCCCAAACACTATTAATATCCCTTGCAAGCCACACTTAGCCAAATAGGGAGTATTTTCAAAATAACCCTGTCAAGAACAACCCCATATTTGGGCAAAATAGGAGGTCTTGGTTGAAAATTATTGAGCAAAAGATCAAGAAAGATTTTATTGCTTTTACTCGCATTAATCTTCTTGTGTTAGCTTCAGGTGAATTCTCATGTAAGCTTAAAGCATCCCAAAGTGACGAAGAGCATTTCGTTCTTTTCCAAACACGATTACCATTTACTTAGCCAATTTGAGCCTTATATGGTTCTTTTCAAAACCCCAAAGTGGATATTATCTCCCCATATTAGGGCAAAGCATGTGGTTTGTCAACAAAAATTGAGAATGTTGGTCACATTTGTAGAACCACAGGAGAGTCATAGATACTCAAAAGAGAGTGAAAGCTAAAGGGCAAGAGAAAATAGTATGCCTAGTAAAAGTAAGGCCGATGCCTATAAAATATTCATTGTTAGAAAAACAAGATCAATGGTTGTGCAAAATACCATTCATTCAAAAACAAAAGAAATGCTTTGTAAAACACACGTATTGCAAGCAATGTCATTAGAAAAGAAAGTAAATCGCTCATATTTCAAAACAAAATAGTCAAATGGACTCTTGGGATAGGTTAATTTCAAGAGTCGTGACCTTTTAAAAGTTGTGTGATAGTAATAATGCCAATATAATCACCCGCTTTTATACCCTCGATATTCGAAAGATTTCAAACCTTTCAAGCCTCACTAGAACCGACATTACAACCCTTATCCGAAGTGTCTTCTGATTAGGATGGTTCGAGTTGAAATAAGAGTTTCACATAGGAGCAACCAATGAAGATATTGATTAAATATCTTATCTTTAAAGTTCTTGACTTGTGAACTCGATGAAGATATTGATTAAATATTCTTTGCTTGGCCTCAAAACAGGTATCCTTTATGTAAGCCCTTGACCAAGCCTATATTACAATCCTTTCAGAAGACTTTTTGATCAACAAATTTGTATTCACTATAAACATTTCTGAAAACCTTAGATATAGATTATGAGACCACTCTAGTGAGAATTGAACAACTGTCCCACATCAAAGGTTGGGACTAAAAGCCTTTATTGAAAGCCAGTGTGAAAGACCTTTTTGATTAGGTTATTTTTAGTTTGACATATTTAACCTAACCCTTAGATAGTTAACCAAACTTCATTTTGTTAAAATCATCTTCATAGGAAGTTGACAATTGGTATTGTCTACCAAGAAAAGTTTGAATGCTCTCACAAGATTAGCTTTTGAGCAATCTCAAAATTCTTTTCCAAAATAAATGTTCCCTTGTAAATCGGTTTTTAGTCAGCCTAAACCATACCCTTTTTTTTAGGTTTTTGGTTAGCGTAAACCATACTCTTTGTTTCCGATTTTTGGTCAACCCAAACCATACTTTTTGTTTCCAGTTTTTGATCAGCCTAAACCATATCATTTGTTTTCGGTTTTTGATCATCCTAAACCATAACCTTTGTCTTCAGTTTTTTTTTAGCCTAAGCCATATATCTTAGGTTCATGGTAAAACTTAAATCTCGTCTTTTAGGTTCTAGGTCATCCTCATAAACCTTGACTTTAGATTCTAAGTCATTATCATAAACCTTGACCTTAGGTTTTAGGCTATTCTCATAAATCTCATCCTTTAGGTCTAGGTTATTCTCATAAACCTTGACTTAGGTTCTAGGTTGTTCTCATAAACATTGACTTTAGGTTTTAAGTTATCCTGATAAACCTTGACTTTAGATTCTAAGTTATCCTTAAACCTTGTCCTTAGGTTAGTGCTCATCCTTAAACCAGTCCCGCTCCTTAACAATCTCATTTCCTTTATTCCATTCCATTCCACAAAGGAGATAGAGAGAAAAATCCCAAGTATGAGTTCAAACATTTTCAATGAACGAAGGTAAGTATCTAGATATGTTCCTAGCCAAATATCATTTCCCTTTGTTTTTTTCTTTTCCCCAAAATGGAGTCAATTAAAAATTGCAGGCATTAATTTATCTTTGAGAGGAACCTCTTTGAACTCCCATTCAAAGAGGGCGGCTAATTAACACTTGATTTTTAGTTGATGCGTTAAAAAGATATAAAAAAAAAAAAAATCGAGATTTGAGTTTCCAATCGTAACATAACCTATTTATTAACTAAAAACTATCATTTTTCATTTATTTCTTTTGCATTGTCTCTTTTAAGTAATTTGTTATTCATTTTCAAGAAAAATCCAAAAAAGTCAAAAAATTGACTTTCGGATTGACTTTTTGGTCAACCCTTTAACCAAAAGTCAACATTGGATCAAAATTAAATTTTCTCCCAAAAGATGTTAATTAACTTTAATTTCACTTTTCTTACATTAATTTTTTAAAAATTAAAAATAGATATTTTAGGAAAAATCAACTGAAATGTTAACTTTTGGTCAAACCTTTGACCAAAAATCAAAAATCAAAAACCTCTAAAATACTTGTTTTTAGTGTCAATTTCATATGTGTGTCAAAAATTTCACAAAATTCGATTAAGAACTTTGTCTTCCAAATTTTTCGGTTTTAGGTTCTAAATTGACCAAAAATAAAATTACTTTTGTTTTAACCATAATTAGGTGTAACTCCATTTACAACATTTGGTCTAAGGACTATTTTTAACCCACTCGTTCATTTAATTGCAAGACTTGCCATGTTGAAAGGCGAATTGCCATTTTAAGTCCTAATTAGGGGGTCAAAATCGATTCTTCATGATTTATGAACGAACAATTGTTTTCCACTCATTTTCTTAAGATAAGTCCAAATCCGAGGTCCTTTCTAAGAAATTCACATAAGAAATTCCCAATTTGAGGGACTTCACTCCCTTGAATGTGAGAAAATCGAGCCGTCAAGCTTTAATTGAGGAAATTTAGATGGACCCATTCAAAACTATGGCTCAATTTCATGAATTTAGGTCAAATTTTAACATTAAACCTCGATTTATTTTTGGCCTAAATCCTATCACTTTGAGTGCATTAGATAATCATACACATGGGTAATTAGTGAAATAGGTCTATTGCAATATTAATTGAATTCAATTTCAATTAATTGCAATTTTGGCCAAAGAATTGCAAAATTGCTTATTTTAGCATATAATGCTCGATTTCATGTACCCACAGTTTAGGTATGATCACTCAATTAAGTCAACAGAGGGTCCATAGATTGCATTTATAGGATTTAATTGGCTTAATTGGATCAAAATTAGACAATTTCTCCTCAAATCGTGCAAGTTTTCTCTTCAATTTAGTCCTAGACCAAATTCCATAAATTTTGAACCCTCAAGGACCACATGAACTAGAACCAGTAAGAACCGACCAAAATCGGTCAAACAGGCATGAACTGGTCTGATCGGTCCGATCGACCGTCAGCAGGGCATGTTGGTTCAACCCCTTATCGTCAATTCTAGACCTTTGGCAACTGGTTCTAGGATCCTTGCCTCATCAATTATATCTCTATACCCTCATTATTTCATGATTTCGCGGATTAACCCCTGTATTTGAGAAATTTACGATTTAACCCCTAATTAGGCCCTTAAGCGCAATTCTCATTTTAGATGTCAATTTTCGCAAATTAGACTCATCTTATTAGTCATACGACATACCTTAAGGATGATTAGCCTATTAAAATTTAATTTGGCCAATATATCAATTTTTTGACCATTGAATTAAACTAACGGCCAAGGTCAGCTGATTTGGGACTAGTATAAAAGAGTTTCCCTCCAATTTTCAAAGGGGGGGCTCATTTCCTACAAACTCTCTCACTCTCTATAGAAATTTCTCTCTCATTTCTCTCATCCTGCCTCTCTCTTCTCCCTAACCGAATCGGACCTTCGCCAGTTTCAGTTCACCGACCTCATGCCAGCGGCCAACTGACCGCCGATTAGCCCTCTCATTGGCCATCTCCTCCCGTCCAAGTTCCTCTAGGTGATTGAAGGTCAACTAAGGCTTGATCAAAGCTTTTCCGATCAAGCCAAGTCCCGTTGTTGCTCAAACCAGTCCGATTTGAACTAGTTCTTTTAGTCACTCGATCCAGCGATCCGCAGCTACTCAATGGTCATCCGACCTCATCCGATCCCTCCTTGGGACGACCATCTTGGACCCAGTTGTGGTCAAAACCTGGCCGATCGGCCACTGGAGGAGCACCGATGGCCCAATCTAGCTCCAGCGATCTCAAACCGATCCAAATCGAGACCGGTTCTGTTCTAGGCGATTAGGCAATCCAGTCGCCTCTCTTGGTGGTCCAAAGTAGCTAGATTTGCTCATCAGAGTCCCATTCATGCTTTGGCAGTGATCACTTCGTCCGATTGCATCAAAAATCGAAGAAAATGCTAAAAGGTTGGTTCCTTGATCTCGAATTTGATGAAGCATGATCGGCATATCCGATCGGGGCTAAGATTCAAGCTTAGAACTATACAAAATGATTAGATCAGATGTTGATGAGCTTATTTGATGATTTGGAGAGATTAAAGTTCATTGAGATTGAACTTAATGTTGTTTGAATGTGACGTGTGCTAATATGCAATTTTCGTGCAACAGTACCTATGCTACTGTTTAGCCAAAAATGAGGTATTAGATGAGCTTATTTGATCTCGACTTCATCTAGGCTTAGAAGATACGTTCCAAAACCTTCGATTTGATAGGCCGCACGTCCAAAATGGAGATCGTTTGTCTCTTAAAAATACCTCAGAAATTGCTCGATTCTGCAGTATTTTTAGTCCGTTTTTAGTTTTGCTCTTGTTCCGACTATTGATTTTTCTATTTTCGTGCTGATTTTTGTGATCAATTTTTGGAAAAAATTTCTGCATGAGATTTGTTTCAATTCATCTCATGTGTAACATATTTTTTTTCTAGCTTTTTTGGAAATATTTTGGTTGATCAAAACCGCTTAGAACTAAGCCTAGGTCGATTTGCCCTGCACCTACTCCAAGTCATATTTGTGTGAATTTGAGCTTGTAAATGTGTTTATTTGGCTTCATACTATTCATTGGACTTGAAAGACATGTTGTGTACGTTCCAAGGATGCATGATTTGCATGATTTTCTTGTCATTCAGTATGTTGATTGCATGTTTGAACATGTTAGGGTTCTGCTGCAATTAGAACGTTGCATAACTTGCTATTTTCGTCAAGATTTGTGTGATCTCGATTAGGTTTTGATGTCTTAACAAAAAAACACTTGCCATTGTACATTATATATGCCAAATTTTTTATTAGATTTTTACATTTCCTTAGGTGACTGAAATCAAGCATGTTCTGTGACGTTAAGGTTAGATTAAGGGCTTATCATGTGTGCACTTAATCATGCTTGTTTGGGTATGTTAAAGACCAAATCCCACGCTAATGCCTTCTTGACTCTTAAAGTGTGCATTACAAGCTTTGTGTTCATATGTGACACATCATGATTGAGCACCATTTGGTATGTGAATATTATGCCTCAATTAAGCTAGTTGCACTTTGAAATCATCAAGCTTGTCATTATAGTTCTAAGTTATTTTTGCGATGTCAATGACTTTTATGATTCTTTCAAACGCCGATTTAGGGTTATATGTTTACCCGAATCATTTGTCACATCCAATTCTTTTCCATATATGAATTTCATGCTGCTCATGCATCGTTTAAATGATTTTAGGATTTATTAATGCGATTATGTTCTAATTTGTTAATGGTTAATGTGTACATCTTCACAAACCTTGAGTTTTGAGCACCAAAATGACTCGATTGAACTCGGACCCTTCTAAGACGTCGTAGGACTCTTTTAGACCTTTCTAGTTTTGTTGGTTTCGCACAATTTGCTTGTCGTTAGACACATTTTCCATTTTTACTAAACTAGATTAGAATTTTGAGTTAGGAGTAAATTCAGAACCCTGTTTTCACTCCTGTTTAGGCAAACTTTTGCTATTTTTGTGTGGATTTTTTGGTAGGGATTCTTGAGTTCGACCTTTAACATAGTTTGATGGGGCAAATCTCAATTGCAATGGCTTAATGTTTTGCTGTTTTGTTAATTTTCTAATGCGATGATGTACATTGTCGGATGTTTATAAATTCATACTTAGCTTTTCTTAGGAAACTTTCTTCATGAAAGTTGTTCCTCATGATGTTATGCATATTGTGTAATTTTCTCAAGGATAAATCATCAATGGGTGCCTTTCATTTTTTCTGATTTGACTTGATTTGTCTGAAATGTTATGTCGTAAGCCTTTGTTGTGATGCTTATCTAGATTTTTTTAAGATAGCTTGTGTGTAGAATTAGGACACTTCATCTTCATGAAATTTGTTTCAAATTACGTGATTTTTGTTGTTAAAAGGTTTTTGATGAATACATTGATCTTTTTTATCACTTTTTTTCTCAATATTGATTGGAAATGCCCGTTTTTTGCATATCGAAATGTTTTTGGTAAATGTGATGCTTCCAATATTAAATGTTTAAATTCTTCTAAATGCCTGACTTGACATTGGAAAGGTCAAGGTTTGGACTATATTTAAAATGCTTGCAATGTATGTGAGTGCATAATATGCGAGCCCCAGACTAGTCTTGGCAATTAAATGCATTCCATAACCAAGATATTCCTTTGTCTTAATGTTTTCAAATCTTTTTGAACTTTTGATTTGGCATTGTGGTTGTCATGATTTGGACTGTATTTAAAATGCCTGCAATGTCTGTGAGTGGATAATATCCGAGCCCCAGATTAGCCTTGGTAATTAAATACGTTCCATAACCGAGATGTCTCTTTATCTCAAAAACCTCACTTCTAGTTATCGATGTTTCCAATCTCATCTTTGAAGCATCACATGAACCACTTATGCATGAAACCATGTCATTTACTAGAAAATGCTTGTGATTGTGATTGACGTGTACCCATTGAAAAAGTGACCCACTAACGATTCACTCAAATTGATTGATTGTTTGAGAAACAAGGCTTAAGGGCCTACCTGTGTATTTAATTCATGCCGATGCATATGGAATTTAGATGTATGTTAGGTGCGATGCTTGATATCGTGGGTAGATCTTAGGATTCACCTAGAACATCTTTTTAGGGACTTATAACTGTTATCAGCCATGCGAGAACATAAATAATCACTAATAGTTGTAAGTCATAAAATGAATTGGGTAGGTGTCTAGAGGGACCTACACATGAATTACAAAGGCCGATCCTAAGGCGTTATTTGTTCATTAGTTACGTATGACATAATATTCTTAATTGTCATTGATTGTTCCTATGCTTTTGGTTGTTTTGTCACGTATGAGTGTTTCTTTCCATTGTATGTACTTAGCTTAGATTTAGTTTAGGACTAGATTAGGTCCTTGGAGGTTGAAGCTCATCAAGACATGAAAATGGCAAAGGTTGATGTTCATTCCGACCGTATTTTTGTACTATTCATCCCATCATATGTTTTGGTTTCTTCATCTGTATAAACAACTGATGAGGTGTGGGTTTCATTTCTTGCGTTTAATCTTCGTCCATTAATTAGGATTGCATGTTAGATTTCTCACTTTCCTATATTGCTTACTTAATTGTCTACTTATCGTCTCATCCTTTAAATTCAATCGTATGCCTTCGTTTCCTTTCTTAGAAATAGCATTGCATGAAAATGACCACCTACACATGATCAATTAGTTTAGGTTCAATGACCCCGAAAAAGTAAAAGGAAATGCATGGTTACCTTAGGGAACACGGCATATTGTTAGGTACTAAAATGGCGCTAATAGAAATATTAATGTAACCCAAGTCCCTGAATCTAGATATCTAGTTACATAGAAAATGAGGTACAACTCCTAACCCTCGATCGGATTTTCTAGTCAACTCCCAAAAAACGAGGCTAGTGGCGACTCTTGTCTTATCTTTTAGGTTATTTTAAACAACTAGATCGTTTAATAAACCCATCACCAGGGGTATGGGTCTTGATGAGACTCACCATGATTTATCATACTTGATGTGGTAGTAGCCCTAAGAATGAAGTGATGACATCTGTCATGCCCCGATCCTCGAGCGCGTGCCCATCCCTCGATGGTCGATAAAATTTGCGACTTCCTAGAATGAGTCGTCGACCCTTTCATTTTATTGCACATGCAGAAGCGAATAACAAATCCCTTAACAGTAACCATCTCGGGATAGAAAAGTAGGACAACAGATTCTCAAACAAAACATGCTTTTAAATACACACTGAGTCAAGTACAAAAGTCTACACCCACAAGACTTCAAAAGACTGATTCTCAAAAAGAAACCGTCCTATCTGACCTACACTTTAGATCACCTCAGCTCGGCTCCAGGTTCCCCACTCTACGGTCCTGAAAAGTTAAAGCCCACAATGGGGGGAGATATAAATCTCAGCGAGTTCACGCTCTAAACCCCAATTAGGAGGGTAATACGCCTAAAGGCGTCCTAACCACACAATCATACAACCACAGAGACTTACCTCGTCTCAGATCCTCCCTACAGGTCAGCACAGTTCATATCACAACCATATATGCAGTAATAACCCTCGACCCAATGGAGCGTCTCAAATCACATCTCCATCAATCATGCATTCCAAGTGATTACAACCACACAAGCATGACCTATCATGCATTGCAATTGATTATAGCTACACAAGCACGATCTAACCGTCACATAGCGGATTAATCTGTCACATAGCAGAATCTAACCGTCACATAGCAGATCTAACTGATATACAGCGATTCTAGCCGTCACGCAGCGAATCTAACCGTCACATAACGGATCTAACTGACATACAACGGATCTATCCGTCACGTAGCGGATTTAACCATTACATAATGGATCTAACTAACATACAGCGAATTTAACCATTACATAACGGATCTAACTGACATACAGCGGATCTATCCATCACGTAGCGGATCTATCTGTCACATAGCTAGCATCACCTCGCCCCATCAAGCACGACAACGTCTACCTCAAGACGGCTTTCCACATAAAAGCATCGTTCACCCAACACATAGCGGGTGACGAATTCTCTTAACCAGCACACAATGATCTAATCCCAGCCAAGGACATTGTGTTTTGCACTCAAACGCCTCAATCAAAATAATGTGCTTGGCCTATTTTCATCATGTTAATAATACCTGATAAAATAATCGTGTGTGGGTACACGGTCGGCTTGAGCTAAAATTTCAATATCTTTACTTTAGAAAATCCAACTATTTATATAGTGTCTGAAAACATTTTTGGCATTGTAAACCGACGCCCCGGTAATTTCTAATTAATTACCGAAATAACTAAATTTTTGGATAATTACCCAAATTACAATTTCCACTCAAGTTGCACAAATCAACACTCAATTGTAACCACATCATTGCAATTAGCACGAAATTCCAGTCACCGACTATCCGGTCTAATTTCCAAAAATAATTTAATAATTAATTAATTACCGAAATTAATTAAATAAATGTACATTAATTCCTTAAATACATACTTAGGCCAAATAATGCTAATCTAACCACCTATTGAACTAATTAAATTATCCTAACCATTCTAACTATATGGCTACATAATAAACTAATTAATTACAAGTTCTAACCACCTAATTCACTAATCTAACTAACCTACAAACTAATAACTACACTAATCTAATCTTAATTGAATCTAAACACCCATTAAACGTCATTAGCCTACTAAGTACAGTTTAGTGCATAAACTCACTCGTTTAACGCGAAAACTAGTTTACCGCGACGACGGCCGAAACTCGAGCTTATAGCGGCACCAACGGAGGCTTGGACTGGGCCGAAAACGGCTCAGCAAGGTTGAGCTTCGGCCTTGGTCTTGCGGTTGAGTTGCGGGCTTCACTTGGCTGCGGAACCGAGCTAAAGATGAGAGCTAGACCGAGCTCAATTGACGAGCTAGAAAAATTGCGGGGCTGAAGATGGTGGACGCAGGACTTGGGCCGTCGATGGAGCGAGAGATTGGCAGGTGGATGGTGGCTTCGATGGAGTGAGCTGCACGAAGATGGAAGTGGGAGGCGTGACGACATGGCCGTTGGCGCACGAAGGGTGAAGCAGCAAGCGTCGCTGCTGGGGTCAACTAGGGGGCTTTGAAGGAGAGAAGTTGACTCCGTGAAGTAGTAAGGGGATGAAGGAGGACGGGCGGCAGCAACTGGGGAATTCTGTGGAGTCAACGTTGGGGGAAAAAGGCTGATTCGGCGGAGAAAACGATGGAGGAGAATTCGATGGTGGAGCAGTAGGTGTGAGATGAGTGCTAGCGTGAGGGAGAAGTGGGGCTTGTGTGTCGTTGGAACGGTGAAGAAGATGGGCAGCAAGAGAGAGAGAGAGATCAACGTGGAGAGGGCATCACCGAGGGAAATGAAAGAGAGGCAACGAAGGTGGGAAGAAGTTGGACGTCTTCTTCGAAGGAAATGGGAAAGGGACAGAGGCGGTGAAGGAGGGGGGAACCGGTTGAAGTGTGTTAGAGAAGCTGAACATGAGGGGGCCAAAAGTCAAGATTAAAAATCTAATTTCATCATTACTTAGCCCTCAAAGTCCTCATGCATATCCCCTTATGTCCCCCATTACTTTCTTGCACATAATTTTCCACAAATAATCCACCTTGGTGCCAATTGTTGCAGCCCCCAACCTAGCTCCGAATTTCACAAATTGGACTTCCATTTCAATCCAATTTGGTCCCCAAAATCTCCATGCTAATATACTTGGTCCCCACTTAATTTCCTACATGTAAATTCCCCCAAGTAATCAACTTTGGACAGCAAAATCGGCCATTTCCCTCACCCATCCGAATTCTATTTCCTTTTTCCGAAATGTCCGAAATTCAATTTCTTAACAAATCTCTCCAATTTGATGGCCCAATTTTGCTGCGGAGGAAGCCTACATAATTTCCACAAGTTCCCATCACTAAATAGCTCGGTTTGGAAGCCAAAAATCCCTTCAATTTGGCCCATCCGAATTTCCGTTCTTTTCCGAATCGTCCGAATTAATTTTCTGTAAAAATCCCGAACGCAACGGAATTTCTCGGAAAGACATGATGATGTCCTATAATTGAATCGTAACACGCTCGAACGTCCGATTCCCAAAACCGAATTTAATTTCATGGTTAAAATCGACCAGACATAATTTTTAGTCCAATATAATCAATTAGGTGGCTTTTAGGGATTTTACCGCGAATATATCCCTTAATAGCTTCACCTAATAGGTTAGTTAACTCATGAGTGATCATCTCAAACCATAGGCGCACCGATGAAAAACCCATTTTGTTTTATCGAGACGGGTCGAAAATTCAGGATGTCACAACTTTTCCCCTCTTATAAAAATTTTGTCCTCTAAATTTAAACCATTACAATTCTTCTTCAAAATGGTGGGGGTATTGTCGTCTCATTTATTCTTCGCTTTCCCAAGTAGCTCATCCTGTCTCGTAGTGTTGCCAGACCACTTTAACCAAATAGGTCCTCTTGGTGCACAGTACTTGTTCCTTGCAATCCACAATTTGAACCACGCTTTCCACGTATGACACTCTGTCGTCCACGTCTAATTCTTCAAGATTTAGCACGTAGGTCGGGTCAGGCTCATATGTGCTCAACATCGACACATGAAGACGTCATGCACTTGCGCCGACCTCGGCGGCAATGCAAGACAATACGTTAGGATCCCGATTCTTTCATGAATCTCAAAGGGACCTACGTACCTCGGACTCAACTTTCCCTTTCTTGCCGAAGCATGAAGTACCTCTCATTGGTGATACCTTCAGAAAGGCGTGATCACCAACTTGGAATTCCAATGACTTTCGACGCTTATCAGCATAACTTTTCTGGCAACTTTGAGTGGTCTTTAATCAGTCCCTAATAACGGCAACTGCATCCACTGATTGTTGAACCAACTCTGGGCCTGTGATCTTTCGTTCCCCAACTTCATCCCAACACACTGGCGTTATACAAGCTTTGCCATACAACGCTTCAAAAAGAGACATCTGAATACTCTGCTGGTAGCTATTGTTGTAGGCGAACTCAACAAGATGAAACTGTTCCTCCTAGCTTCCCTTGAAATCCAACATGCAAGCTCGTAGCATGTCTACGAGGGTTTGAATCGTCCTCTCAAACTAGCCATCCATTTGAGGATGATATGCCGTACTGTACTGCAACTTCGTTCCTAAAGCGGTCTGTAAACTTTTCCAAAAAGGCAGTTGTAAACCTAGGGTCTCAGTCTAAAGTAATCATTGCTGGCACTCCATGCAGACGAACTATCTGACACATGTACAATTTTGCATGCCTGTCCAAATCAAGGTCCTTTCGTACTGCGATGAAGTGAGCCGACTTCATCAGTCTGTCGACCATTACCCAAATGGAATCATTACCTCTCTGACTCCATGGTAAGACCGTCACAAAATTCATTGTGACGTGTTCCCATTTCCACTCGAGAATCTCAAGAGGTTGTAAAAGTCCTCTCGGCTTACAATACTGTGCCGTCACTTGCTGACACGTCAGACACTTGGCAACATGCTTGGCGATGTCCACCTTCATACCAGACCACCAATAATGTTGACGCAGATTCTGATACTTCTTCGTACTGCCAGGATGAATGCTATAACTGCTACGATGAGCTTCTGACAATATCTCCCCCTTAAGTGCTGCATCATCAAGTACACACAATCATCCTCGGAACCTTAGTGTTCCATCCTCATAAATCTGAAAATCAGTCTTTCTCTTTTCGATATCCTCTTGCAGGATCTTTTGAATCTCTGGATCTGTCGACTGAAGTGTCTTGATTCTAATCTGTACTTTCAGTTCAATTCTGAGGGTGGCCATAAGATTTGAAAGGTGGCCTACCTCAAATTTGAAAATCGAATCTCGAGCCCTCTCAAGTAGAATTCATTCCTTGAGCAACATCTGCGCAACTGAAGATTTCCGACTCAGCGTATCTGTGACTTTGTTAGCCTTTCTAGAGTGATACAATATATCACCATCGTAGTCCTTCAGGAGTTCCATCTAGCGACGCTGTCTCAAATTCAACTCTTTCTGAGAGAATAGGTACTTGAGACTTTGATGGTTTATGAAAATCTGAAATCTTTCTCCACACAAATAATGTCTCCAAATCTTCAAAACGAAAATGATTGCTGCGAGTTCCGAGTCATGCGTCGAGTAATTTAGTTCATAAGGTCTCAACTGACGGGACGCGTATGCAATAACCCTACCATGTTGCATCAGCACGCAACCTAATCCTCTAAACGACGCATCACTATAGATCTTGTATCCTCCAGGACCAGATGGTATAGGCAATACAGGTGCTGTAGTTAGCTTCTGCTTAAGCTCTTGGAAACTACACTCGCACTTATCTGTCCCCACGAATTTCTCTTCCTTCTTCAGTAGTTGAGTCAATGGCGAAGCTAATGCTGAAAATCCTTCCACAAACCGTCTGTAATACCCTACTAAACCTAAGAAACTTATGATCTCTGTCACGGTAGTTGGTCTTGGCCAACTGATCACTGTTTCGATCTTAGATGGGTCCACGGAGATTCCTTCGTCTGAAATCATGTGACCTAGGAAAGCAACATGAGTCAACCAAAACTCACACTTGCTAAACTTAGTGTACAACTCATGATTCCTCAAAGTCTGGAGCACTATCCTTAACTGTCTTTTGTGCTCCTCAATTGTCATATGCACGACAGTCACCAAATAACCTTGAAAACCTTCGTCTAACAAACGAGTTGCCTCAAGTGACGAGATTAAAAGGATCGAGGGTCCTCCTCGACTTCCAATAAATTCCAAACCTTTATCCGTCGACGGGTCAAACTGTATCACATTGCGATAACAATTCATTACAACAAAAGCTTATCTAGCCAAACCTTTTTATACATGACGTCAAAGTTATACATAAGTGAATTAGTCAAGTACAACTATAGCCAGTGATTCTCCTTTCTATGACTTCATTACAACAACTGAGGTTCGATAAACTTAACCAAAATTCTATTGCGCCACTCTAATAAAATTAACCCAAAAACTTTCTTTCTCCCGATCGATGCATAGCTCGGTTTGTTCCTGTCCCCTTCACCATCCTAGTGGTGTTCTATCTATGGTGCATTCTACGGCGCGTTCCCTCTATTATGTCCCATCGGTGGCGGCAGCAACTGAGATCCCATCGACCTGTGCGGACAATCTTTGACCAGGTGGCCACGTTGGCGACACCCATAAGAAATTCTCGTCCTAGAAAAACATGAGGTTGGTCCATGTCATTTCCCACAGAAACGACATACTCCATTCTGATTCAGTGCTGACTTGTCTATCCCACCCTTCCTGTTGGGTGGAAAATGATATCTTCCTACAGTCATAGGCTCCTTCCCAAACCGGTTCCCATCTCTATTCGAACCAAACCATGATCCCGATGCAGTGGCTTGTTCATTCTAGTCTCTCTCTATCAGCTGGGCCCGTTCATAAAGGTCATTACAGTTCTTTAGATTCAATGGCACCAGCGGGCTTCTCACTTCCGGTCTAAGCCCATCTCTAAACCTTCTAGCTAGATTTACCGAATTCTCGACCAGTTCAGGGGCGTACTACAAAAGTTTAGTGAACTTTGCTTCATACTAATCTACAGTCATTGTACCTTGGCGAAGGCGCTGAAATTCCACCATCTTCAGTTCTCTGGTATAGTCAGAGAAGTATTTGCCGTTGAAAACTTCGACAAAGGCGTTCCACTCCGGGACCACACTTTCCGGGAATACTATCCCTTTGGTGGCTCTCCACCAAGTGCTTGCAATTCCCTGCAGCTAATAGACTGCAAGGACAACCTTCTTTGCCTCGGTGCACATCAACAGTGCAAAGGCCTTTTCCAATTCCTAGATCCAGAGGGTTGCAACCTCGAGATCTCCTGCGCTAGTGAACTTCGGTGGTTTCAACTTTAAAAACTACTCCACGAGCTTGTGCATCGGCCTCACTCTCTCAGCAACCACGTTCCCAGGTAGAACCTCGGAAGGTGCGGCAGCAACAGCAGCATTGGTAGCGGCAGTAGAGGCAGCTGTAGGCGGCGGCTTGATTCTGGGCCTGTTGCCCCATCAAATCTCTTATCACCTCTAGCGCCTACAAGATCTCGATAGTTCCCGAATCATCAGGTGTTGCTACACTAGCACCGACTGGAGGCGGTACTACTCCACTTGCGCTGGCCTCAGCCTGCACTCTACCACAACCACGTTGGGTACCGACTCTTATCGGCATCCTACCCCGAGTCACAGGCCCTACCGCCCTCTTCATAGGAGTCCTCTGCTCCTGGTCACTCATCTTGCAGATTCTTTACGGAAACCTGCTTTTCAATTCCACATAGAATTAGAAATTGAGTGACCACACAAGACAAACTACCAATCAGCTATCACTCACATGCATCAGCATATAATAGAGGTCATTCCTACTAACTATCCCAAGAATCCCTCGCACCTTATCACTCCATACACAGACCTAAGCTCTGATACCACTTAAACGGGGATGTCACGCCCCGATCCTCGAGCGCGTGCCCATCCCTCAGTGGTCAATAAAATTTGCGACTTCCCAAGACGAGTCGCCGACCCTTTCATTTTACTGCACATACGGAAGCGAATAACAAATCCCCTTACAGTAACCATCTCGGGATAGAAAAGCAGGACAATAGATTCTCAAACAAAATATGCTTTTAAATACACACCGAGTCAAGTACAAAAGTTTACACCCACAAGACTTCAAAAGACTGATTCTCAAAAAGAAATTGCCATATCTGACCTACATTTCAGATCACCTCAACTCGGCTCCAGGTTCCCACTCTACGGTCCTGAAAAGTTAAAGCCCACAACAGATATAAATTTCAGCGAGCTCACGCTCTAAACCCCAATTAGGAGGGTAATACGCCTAGAGGTGTCCTAACCATTCAATCATATAACCAAAGAGACTTATCTTGTCTTAGATCCTCTTTGCAGGTCAGCACAGTTCATATCACAACCATATATGCAGTAATAACCCTCGACCCAATGGAGCGTCTCAAATCACATCTCCGTCAATCATGCATTCCAAGTGATTACAACCACACAAGCATGACCTATCATGCATTTCAATTCATTACGGCTAGATAGGCATTCATTACGGCTAGATAGGCATGATCTAACCATCACATAGCAGATTTATCCGTCACATAGCGGATCTAACCGTTACATAGCGAATCTAACCGTCACCTAGCGAATCTAATTGACATACAGCGGATTAATCCGTCACGTAGCGGATCTATCCGTCACGTAGCGGATCTAACTGACATATAGCAGATCTATCAGTCACGTAGCGGATCTATCCATCACATAGCTAGGCGTCATCTCACCCCATCGAGAACGACAACGTCTACCTCAAGATGGCTTTCCACAAGAAAGCATCATTCATCCGGCACATAGCGGGTGATGAATTCTCTTAACTAGCACACGATTATCCAATCCTGGCCAAGAACATTGTACTTTGCACTCAAACGCCTCAATTAAAATAATATGCTTGGCCTATTATCATCATGTTAATAATACCCAATAAAATAATCGTGTGTGGGTACACGGTAAACCCGAGCAAAAATTTCAATATCTTTACTTTAGAAAATCCCACTATTTATACGATTGTCTGAAAACATTTTTGGTGTTGTAAACCGACGCCACGGTAATTTCTAATTAATTACTGAAATTACTAAATTTTGGGATAATTACCCAAATTACAATTTCCACTCAAGTTGTACAAATCAACACTCAATTGCAAAAATTAACCATATTATTGCAATTAGCATGAAAATCCAATCACCGGTTATCCTAGTCTAATTTCCGGAAATAATTTAATAATTAATTATTGAAATTAATTAAATAAATGTACATTAATTCCATAAATACATACTTAGGCCAAATAATGCTAATCTAACCACCTATTGAACTAATTAAATTATCCTAACCATTCTAACTATAAGACTACATAATAAACTAACTAATTACAAGTTCTAACCACCTAATTCACTAATCTAACTAACCTAATTTAATTAAACAAACTAATAACTACACTAATTTAATCTAAACACCCATTAAACATCATTAGCCTATTAAGTAGATTTTAGTGCATAAACTCACCGGTTTAACACGAAAATCGGTTCACCGCGACGGCAGCGTGACGATGGCTGAAACTCGAGCTTACGGCGGCACCAACAGAGGCTTGGACCGGGCCGAAAATAGCCCAAGATAGCTCAGCAAGGCTGAGCTTCGACCTTGGTCTTGCGATTGAGTTGCGGGCTTTGCTTGGCTACAGAACTAGGCTGAAGATGCGGGCTGGACCGAGCTCAATTAATGGGGTAGAAAAATTGCGGAGGCTGAAGATGGTGGACGCAAGACTTGGGCCGTCGATAGAGCGAGAGATTGGCAAGTGGATGGTGGCTTCGGTGGAGTTAGTTGCACAAAGATGGAAGTGGAAGGTGTGAGGACGTGGCTGCTGGCGCACAAAGGGGGAAGCAGCAAGCGTCACTGCTGGGGTCAACCAGGGAGCTTCGAAGGAGAGAAGTTGACTTTGTGAAGCGGCAAGGGGATGAAGGAGGATGCACGGCAACAGCTGGGGAATTCTGTGGAATCAACATTAGGGGAAAAAGGCATACTCGGTGGAGAGAACAGTGGAGGAGAATTTGATGGTGGAGCAGTAGGTGTGAGGGAGAAGTGGGGCTTGTGTGGCATTCAAACGGTGGAGAAGATGGGCAGCAAGAGAGAGAGAGAGATCGACATGGAGAGGGCAGTGCCGAGGGAAATGAAAGAGAGGCAGCAAAGATGGGAAGTAGCTGGACGTCTTCTTCGAAGGAAATGGGAAAGGGACAGAGGCGATGAAGGAGGGGGAACCGGTTGAAGCGTGCTGGAGAAGCTGAAGATAAGGGGGCCAAAAGTCAAGATTAAAAATCTAATTTCATCATTACTTAGCCCTCAAAGTCCTCATGCATATCCCCTTATGTTCCCCATTACTTTCTTGCACATAATTTTCCACAAATAATCCACCTTGGTGCCAATTGTTGCAACCCCCAACCTAGCTCCGAATTTCACAAATTGGACTTCCATTTCAATCCAATTTGGTCTCCCAAATCTCCATGCTAATATACTCGGTCCCCACTTAATTTCCTACATGTAAATTCCCCCAAATAATCAACTTTGGATAGCAAAATCGGCCGTTTCCTCGCCCATCCGAATTCTATTTCCTTTTTCTGAAATGTCCGAAATTCAATTTCTTAACAAATCTCTCCAATTTGATGGCCCAATTTTGCTGCGGAGGAAGCCTACATAATTTCCACAAGTTCCCATCACCATATAGCTAGGTTTGGAAGCCAAAAATCCCTTCAATTTGGTCCATCCGAATTTTCGTTCTTTTCCGAATCGTCTGAATTGATTTTCTGTAAAAATCCCGAACTCGACAGAATTTCTCCGAAAGACATGACGATGTTCTATAATTGAATCGTGACACGCTCAAACGTCCAATTCCCAAAACTGAATTTAATTTCGTGGTTAAAATCGACTGTACGTGATTTTAGTCCAATCTAACCAATTAAGTGGCTTTTAGGGATTTTACCGCAGATATATCCCTTAACAGCTTCACCTAATAGGTTAGTTAACTCGCAAGTGATCATCTCAGAAAAAAGGGAACATAGGCGCGCCAACAAAAAGCCAATTTCATTTTATTGGGACGGGTCGAAAATTCAAGATGTCACACCATCCTTATAGGTGAATCATACTATCAAAAGAGCTATCATGGTAAAGATACCCCAAAATCCGATATTCACACCCGACCTTCTCTCACTAATGTGTGTCGCCCATGTGAGTATGAATTGCAATACTCCGCTATCACATGGGGTACAAGCTTAGGAGAGCTCATGACCATGATCGAGTGAACTCACAAATGGTTTGCCCGGAAGACGAGGTGATGACGTCTTTGTAAATGAGAACCGTGAGGGAGCTCTCGTGGTCAACTATCCCTAAACCCGATCTATTACCTCTCACCCACTCGAGGTCAAGGCTGGAGGCGAAGGCCTGGGTCATGACAGAGAGGAACAACAAAGTTTCAAAATAAGCAAAAAGATGACGCTCAATTTTACTTGAACAATTAGTTCGATTAGTTACTTGCACTAAATTTTCAACGTCATGCGTTAATGAAATCTACTGGTATGGATACTAATCTCATAAAATTAACATCAGATGAAGAAAAGTCTGCAAGTAAGTTTCTTACGTGAAGTTATTCGCTTGATCTACAAGTAGTAGCCCCTTTGCATAGACTTTTTTGGTTTCCAGTTTATTTATTATAAACAAAAATCTTATCCACGTAACCTAAGCTACTAATGGTGATTTTAGAATTATTTTCATAGAAACTTAAAAGATGACAAGAAGAAAAAAGAAATCTCTGCTTTTAACGGGCGTGGAGAATGTACTTCATCCTTATCTTTTCTATATCTAAAATGATCTCAAATGAAGATTTGAGGAAGAAAATGACGGTACTTAACAATTTTTATTTTGCATGTTTATTTTCTTATGGCCCTTGCAATTCAAGAATATTTAATATCTAACATCTAAGATCTACGAAAATGTACTAGAATGTCCAATACAAGTTTCCATAATTTTTCGAAGCGTAGAACACCTACTTGATTCCAAATTTTGCAAAGGAAATGGTAAATCCTTTCAAGTACTATCAAATAGACTATTTCAAGTATTCTATAAGTTTATTTCTCTACTGTCCGTGGAATAATTGAAAAACGGGAACTTCACCAACAGACATCCAATCAGTCATTTTTGAATGGCGATACGAGCTGTATATCAGCTATAGGACACAAAGGTGGCTCTCAGCTTCTCCGAAAATCTTTTAAGACAGAAAACGTGAATCACAAATTACGTGATTTCACGAATTATGCGATTTCGTGCAAGTTAAAAGTATTGCGTGGGAACCTTGAAGAAAAAGGGCAAAAGTAGAAAATGAGTCAGGCTTAAGGATTGGAGCATCGCTTTGTTTTTCTTTTGTTGGGTCTGGTTGGAGCATCGCTTTGTCGGACGGTCACTTCTGGAAACAAACTTCCGTTGGACGCGGACATGCCTTTATGTAGCATCGCTTGGGGTATATGAAGGCTCGGATTTTCCTTTTTCTAGGCAGACCTCGTGACAGAGTTCTTTAATTGTACAGATGAACTTTTCCTTTTTCGCTTTGTTGGACCCAGATTGCCAGGTTTTGTGGGAAACGTGTTGCCAGTTGCTTTAGTGGGAGAAAGAGATTTTATTTTGCAGAGTCCCACTCATATTTGTCGTCACTGGTTGAATCAAGATCATAATTGAGTGGAAGGACATTGCCGTCATCTGAAGTACGTGATAATGGATGGATTTATTAACATTGAGCTCAATTATGGGTTTCCGCTATACGGAGCATTTCGTTGCAGGTCTTCTTAAAGCCTTGGCTCCCAAAATATTTACAATTTGGCTTGCATCTTAGTTAAAATCATGATATTATTAGGGTATATATGGACTCGGATTTTACCTATTTAAGGTAGGCATTCTCTTGACAAGTTTTTTTTTAATATTCATATTAACTTTTCTAAGGAAGGATTGGAGGCGTTCAGTATTGAATAATAATTATATTTCATAATGGGCAACTTCAAATAAGAATATTTAAATTGTCCCAAATCATATATTACTTCTAATTGTTAAAAGAACGATGGACTTTTTGACGACTGTTAATGGCCATCTGCATATGATTTAAAATTCAAGCTTCAATCAACAAAAAAAATGACATGCAAATATATTTGTTTATATGACGGTGGTAGAATGGTAATACTTTCGAATCTAACGCAGGAAAAAGGAAAACTACACAATAAAAGGCCAGATATATAGATTCTTGTGATCCCTCCAGAAATCTAACTGCACACTCATCCTTTCCCATAAAACGACAAGCAGAGGCAGAGCAAACTGATTTCGCGAGCAGTAAAGTGTGCTGCTTCGTCCGCCCAAGTCCCAGAGTCCCAAGCATTGACCCGTGCCAGCATCACCCACCCCCGCCTCCTAACCATTGTCTTTACTCTACACTTGTGAATTTCTACTTCAAGGCATCCTTATAAAGTCAGCAAATTCAATTTAACCAAAAGCATGGCATCGAGGGTCACTTTGGATTTATGGGACATATGGAACATCCGAGGTTTGCTCTTACTGAGCCTCTTGCTTCAGGTCTTTTTCATTCTATGTGCACCCATTAGAAAGAAAATCGCGAACAACCTTATTAATCCCATCTTGTGGGGGGCCTATTTGACGGCTAACTGGGTAGCTCCATTTGCGATTGGGCTCATCTCTCGCAACCAAGGCAATTCGAGTGCTGGTGCAGTCGAAGTAGAGGGAGCACTTCAAGCATTTTGGACCTCATTTCTCTTGTTACATTTTGGTGGTCTGGATATCATGGGTGCCATCTCTATAGAAGATAGCGCGCTTTGGGGACGGTACCTAGCGAGTTTCATCTTCCAAGTCGGTGCTGCCATCTATGTATTTGTGAAGATATGTCCAAGTGACAAGTCGTTGATGATCCCAACGATACTAGTGTTCTTTGTTGCACTCATAAAAAATGTGGAGAGATTATGGGCACTTTATCTCACAAACCACCCAAGGCTCAGGAAATGGGTGCTCTCAGAGGACACTTTTTCTGATGTAGACAACAAGTTAATTGAAGAACTCAATGATTCAGGGGATAAATATTCTAATGAAGAGGAAGCTTTGCTTCTTGATAGCATTGTGGTGAAGCATGCTTACTACTTCTTTCAAATCTTTAAGATCTTCCTTGCAGATCTCATCTTCACACATCGACAACGCGTAATGAGTTACGAATATTTCTGCAAAGTTTCTGCATTGGATGCAATGAGGATCATATCAGTTGAGCTTCAATTTATGTATCAGGTGCTCCACACAAAATTTCTAGCAATACATTCCAAATGGAGCTATATTTTTCGCTTCATAGCCTTCGTTGACATTGTGGTGGCTTACATCTTGTTCAATCGCTTGAAGAAGAATCAACTCCCAGAACTTGATGTGAAAATCACTAATGCCCTTCTTTTTGGAGGGATTGTTCTTGATGTTATATCTCTACTCATGCTCATTTCCTCTAATTGGACTATGGCTAGAACCATGGGCTACAAGACAGGATCATCTAAACTAGATTCATTTCTCCACAAGTTAATATCCACCAGTGATAAGTGGAGAAAGCCTCGATTTGCCATACTTGAAGCAGAATCTAGCGCCGATGTTACTTACATGGTCTTAGATACGCCAACTATGTATCGAAGGTGGTCAGAAACCATATGCATGGGCAATCTTTTATCCACGAGCTTGAGTGAGAGTGCAAGAAAGATGGTTAAGTATGGTGACCTCCCTGAAGATAGGATTTTAAGTATGTGGGTGTCTAGGAAAAAGTTTATTAAGGACCTATGGATCTTTATCTTCAACGAGGTGAAACGTAAATCCGAGCACGAGGATTCGAGGGAGATATTCGAAGCTAGAGGTGATATGTTTCTCAAGAATAGCTCGTGGGCGATCAATTGTAGAGATCTTTTAAAGTATGTCACAAAGGCTAATTACGACACCAGTGTTATAATTTGGCATTTGGCTACTGAAATCTGTTACAATAGAGAGAAGCCCGAAGAGAGAAATGATGAAAGGAAATTCAGTAAGATTCTCTCCGACTATATGTTTTATCTTTCAATTAATCGATATAATGTGATGTCCGCTGTGGTGGGTGTTGCCCAAGTCACATCAGCAGATACGTTTTACAATCTAGGGCACTATATTAGTAATGCAATGATCAAGGATATAGAGGATCTATGCGACAAATTATATAATGCTTCCAGTGACACCAATTTGACACCCCAGCTCCGCGAGGGCATCAATTTGGCCCGAGAGATGGAAAGGCTCGAGGAATTGAAGTGGAAGGTGATAAGTGGGGTGTGGGTTGAGATGTTGTCATATGCAGCAATGCATATTAAAGGAGAAGCACATTTGCACGTATTGAGAAGTGGTGGAGAGCTTCTAGCCTTTGTTTGGTTGTTGATGGCTCATTTCGGTTGTGTCTACAAACCTGGATGGGGCATGTATCGTGAATTTTGGGATGAGAGGTATAGTGATGATAGCGATGCGAGTATTGACAATAACGAATACTCTACTTAGATATTTTATCCACATCAATTGTCTTATTTACCATCTTTGCGGCATTTCTACAGATGTTCCTTTGAATAGAATTTACTGGTTTGTTTTATCTTTGTGACTCGTGGAGAATCAATGGATTCTTATTCCTCCTAGCAAGCCGTGCACAGGCCTACTTGTATGGATAGTAAAAAATCAGTTCATACTAATATTCTATTAAAAGAATTTAATGAGTAGTGCTTCTTAAAGAAAAATGCAGATTTTCAATTTACATAATAGATAATTTTCCAATAGACAGGCTGTAAAATTAGGAATATTAGGATTTTGTGCTCACATTCACAAATGTGTAAAAGCATCCTATCCTCGTCGAGCAATTTAGACCAACTAAAAACCCATTGGTAATCTTGTAAAGGAGCTTATTAATGTTCGTAAAATTCTAAAGCAAGCGAACGTGTCGAACAAGTAATATAATGATAAGAAAAGAATATCGTCCCATAGAGATTGATGAATAACAGACCAATTAAATATTAAAAATAGATTAATTCTAAAATTTATCTAATAGATCAAAATAGAATTGAGAATAAATTAAAACTAAAAATCTTAAAAGCAAAATTTCGAAATTGAATGCAGTAAATCAATAAGATAAATATGCTCCAGCATCCCATTTCACCATAACCACTTAATATAAATTTCATATTGTTATGCGTACAAGAACGATATTAAACATGTGACAGCGAAATTTCCTAATCTATTTACTATCTTATCTCTAGGTATAGCAAACCTACTCAGTTTATTAATTCATTATATCTTTTTTGAATTTAAATAAACATAAATATATTAAAATTAATTAATATTCTTAACTTACAATGAATCTTTCAAATCACTTTATCATTGAAAGCTACACAAATAACGTGATATATTTGTCCACATTTAAATCATGGTTATATATTATAAGAAGTAATTACATATAATCACTTTTCAATCTCAAACATGCACATTAGACCATTTTAGTGGTGGCCAGTCACTTAAAAGCATTAAACACCATAATATATAACTCACACGAATGAAATCACTTGCACACATAAAAATAGTGAAATTCATATCATCATGGTTAGGCTACATCGTAGCCCTAACAAAAGAAAATTAGAACATAGTAGAAGAAGAAACGAAAATATAAATTAAATCCAGCATCTTGAATCAAAGAACAAGAATTATGTCATCACTTTTGTCTTTTCTCCAAAATACTTGAAAAAAAACTCCAGAACAATGAAAAACGATCTAAAAATAAAAACGTAGCTATCTCTCCTAGCTCTCAATATTATCCTATTTATAGGATATACTCAAGAATTCTAACACAAGGTAATTGCTTCTTCTTTTTTTTTTTTTTTTTTTTTGGCATAAAATCTGGGAATAAATCGCAAAATCCTTGATCTAGTATCCATCTTCCAATGCTTTTTGATTAAATTCCTGAATCACAGAATTTTCCTTTCCTTCTTTTTGCCCTTTTTTCCCTTATTTTCTCCATATCTCATTATTCTGCATAAATAATGAAGATTTTGGTAAATAGATGGAAATCTAAATATTTTCTAATGAATATTACATTACAAGGTACCATATTTGTTGCCTAAAATAGGTAAAATAACTCTATTGTTATAGAGTTATCAAACCCCAAACTTAACATTTTGGTAGTCATCGAGCAAAAGCAAGATATAACACATATTCAAGCCAACAACCTCCTCCATGACATCTTTCCATAATTGCCCAAATTCACAATTCAAAGAAAAACTCAAATTTCATCCAAACATTAAAATTGATTCATAAGTTAAGATCAATTCTAACTCAGAAGAGGACACTTAAGTGCCATAACTTACGAAAGGTACACTTAAGTGCAAGATCGGAGTAAAATGGATCACTTGAGTGCCAATCCGGCCAAAGTCCGACCAAAAAGACCGACATGGCTTTTTTCCGGCGAAGCCCAAAAAGACGCCGTTTGCATGCCGACATGGCCAAATAATGCAAAAAACGGCGTCGTTTTTCCGACGTGGTTTAAAAAATATATAAAAAATAATTTAATTTAATTGAAAATTAAATTTATTTAAAATATTTTTAAAAAAATTTAAAAAAAACGGAAAGGTGGGGAGGCGGGCGAGGGCCCTCATTGCCGCCGCCGCCGAGGAAGGGCGGCGACGGCGGGCGGGGTCGACCCCGGCCAACGGGCGACGAGGGCTCGCGAGCCCTCGCCCCCAGAGGGCGAGGGTCGCGGCCCTCGCCCAGTCCGACAAGGGTCGGCGGCCCTCGCCTGGCCGGGCCAGGGCCGCCGCCGCGGGGGTCGCCCGGCGGGCGGCCTTGGCCCGGTTGGGCGAGGGCCGCCGACCCTCGCCGAATCTGGGCGACCGACCCTAGCCGGGGCCCGGCGACCCCGGCCAACCCTCCCCGCCGTCGCCGACCCTACCCGGCGGCGGCGGGGGCGGCGGTGGCAGGCGAGGGGCGATCCCCGCCCGCCTCCCCACCTTTCGATTTATTTTTTTAATTTAAAATTATTATTTTTAAATATTTTAAATAAATTTAATTTTAAATTTAATTTTTATTTTTTATTTTTTATTTTTACCACGTCAGCCCAAAACGACGCCGTTTTTGCATTATTTGGCCACGTCAACATGCAAAACGGCGTCGTTTGGGCTTGCTTCGGAAAAAAAGCCACGTCAGCCTTTTGGCCGGAGTTTGGCGGAGTGGCACTTAAGTGATCCGTTTTCTTCGAATGTGACACTTAAGTGTACCTTTCGTAAGTTATGGCACTTAAGTGTCCCTTTGTGCCAAGTTATGGCACTTGAGGCGTTCTTATGCCCATAATTTTCCTTTCCTTCTTTTGCCATTTTTTCCCTTATTTTCTCCATATCTCATTATTCTGCATAAATAATGAATATTTTGGTAAATAGATGGAAATCTAAATATTTTCTAATGAATATTACATTACAAGGTACCGTATTTGTTGCCTAAAATAGGTAAAATAACTCTATTGTTATAGAGTTATCAAACCCCCAAACTTAACATTTTGGTAGTCATCGAGCAAAAGCAAGATATAACACATATTCAAGCCAACAACCTCCTCCATGACATCTTTCCATAATTGCCCAAATTCACAATTCAAAGAAAAACTCAAATTTCATCCAAACATTAAAATTGATTCATAAGTTAAGATCAATTCTAACTCGAAGAGGACACTTAAGTGCCAAAATCGGAGTAAAATGGATCACTTGAGTGCCAATCCGGCCAAAGTCCGACCAAAAGACTGACGTGGCTTTTTTCCAGCGAAGCGAGCCCAAAAAGACGCCGTTTTGCATGCCGACATGGCCAAATAATGCAAAAACGGCGTTGTTTTCCCGACGTGGTTTAAAAATATATAAAAAATAATTTAATTTAATTGAAAATTAAATTTATTTAAAATATTTTAAAAAAAAAATTTAAAAAAAAAAAAACGGAAAGGTGGGGAGGCGGCGAGGCCCTCGGCCGCCGCCGCCGCCGGGAAGAGGGCGGCGGCGGGGGAGGGTCGACCCCGGCCAACCGGCGACGAGGGCTCGCGAGCCCTCGCCCGATCAGGGCGAGGGTCGCGGCCCTCGCCCAGATCCGGCGAGGTCGGCGGCCCTCGCCCGGCCGGGCCAAGGGCCGCCGCCCGCAGGGGTCGCCCGGCGGGTGGCAGCCTTGGCCGGCCGGGCGAGGGCCGCCGACCCTCGCCGGATCCGGGCGACCGGCCCCTAGCCGGGCTCAACGACCCCGGCCGACCCTCCCCCGCCGTCGCCGACCCTTCCGGCGGCGGCGGGGAGGCGGCGGTGGCAGCCGAGGGCGATCCCTCGCCCGCCTCCCCACCTTTCTGATTTTTTTTTTTTAATTTAAAAATATTATTTTTAAATATTTTAAATAAATTTAATTTTAAATTTAAATTTTTTATTTTTTATTTTTTATTTTTACCACGTCAGCCTAAAACAACGCCGTTTTTGCATTATTTGGCCACGTCAACATGCAAAACGGCGTCGCTTTTGGGCTTGCTTCCTAAAAAGGCCACGTCAGCCTTTTGGCCGGAGTTTGGCCGGAGTGGCACTTAAGTGATCCGTTTTTCTTCGAATGTGGCACTTAAGTGTACCTTTCGTAAGTTATGGCACTTAAGTGTCCCTTTGTGCCAAGTTATGGCACTTGAGGCGTTCTTATGCCCATAATTTTCCTTTCCTTCTTTTTGCCATTTTTTCCCTTATTTTCTCCATATCTCATTATTCTGCATAAATAATGAATATTTTGGTAAATAGATGGAAATCTAAATATTTTCTAATGAATATTACATTACAAGGTACCATATTTGTTGCCTAAAATAGGTAAAATAACTCTATTGTTATAGAGTTATCAAACCCCCAAACTTAACATTTTGGTAGTCATCGAGCAAAAGCAAGATATAACACATATTCAAGCCAACAACCTCCTCCATGACATCTTTCCATAATTGCCCAAATTCACAATTCAAAGAAAAACTTAAATTTCATCCAAACATTAAAATTGATTCATAAGTTAAGATCAATTCTAACTCTGCGATCCATGTGTGTGTGTGAGTTCTCATCTTTCCAAATTATATGCAATCCGGATAAATTCACATTTGTATACAACCTCCCAAAAATTCTCTCTAATTATAACCAAATCTCATAGGTTTGCTTTTTATTACTCTCTCCACTAATGTAAGCTAATTAGCTAACCAAAAATTAATAAGGTTTTTCTCAGTTTGTAATGTAAGGCTAGGCTAAAGGTAAGATAACCATAATTTTATGATCAAATCAATCACCTGTCAACATGTTGATTTCTAGGATCTTAGTAGAGCCAATGTCACTGTCCCCAATTTCACTCCTTCAAGATAATCTTTTTGCCACCACATATTATCGTTCCTTTTTTTTTTTCTTCTCTTCTTATTTTTCATCACTCTTTTTTTTTTTTTTTTTTGAATTGCTTTATGGTGGAGTTCCTCCCAAAGTCTCTCCTGATATAACGTGAAAATTTCCAACCATTGAGTATCCAAAAGGCTCATTCAATTGAAGTTGCATAGGGAACCATAAAAATGATTTTTTTTTCTTTTATGATACACCCCAAACAACCATTAGGTAGCAATCAATTTTCTTTTATGCTCCACCCTTCCTCCCAAATTGCTATTAGTCTCATATAAACTTTTATCCCAAAAAAAAAAAAAATCAACTTGTTCATCGGCCGTGGGACAATGATATAATTTGAGAAAAGCTAGGCTAAGACATATATGGGTAGCAATAAAAAAATTGGATAATAATTAAGGCTCAACGGTGTGACTAGGGATAAATAAACAGGATTGGCTTAAAAGGCTCAACCAATCTTTTACCTCTCACCCACCGGAGGTCGAGGCTGGAGGCGAAGGCCTGGGTCTCCACAAAGAGGAACAACAAAGTTTCAAAATAACCAAAAAGATGACGCTCAATTTTACTTGAACAATTAGTTCGATTAGTTACTTGAATTAAATTTTCAACGTCATGCGTTAATGAAATCTACTGGTATGGATACTAATCTCATAAAATTAACATCAGATGAAGAAAAGTATGCAAGTAAGTTTCATACGTGTAGTTATTCGCTTGATCTACAAGTAGTAGCCCCTTTGGATAGACTTTTTTGGTTTCCAGTTTATTTATTATAAACAAAAATCTTATCCACGTAACCTAAGCTACTAATGGTGATTTTAGAATTATTTTCATAGAAACTTAAAAGATGACAAGAAGAACAAAGAAATCTCTACTTTTAACGGGCGTGGAGAATGTACTTCATCCTTATCTTTTCTATATCTAAAATGATCTCAAATGAAGATTTGAGGAAGAAAATGACGGTACTTAACAATTTTTATTTTGCATGTTTATTTTCTTATGGCCCTTGCAATTCAAGAATATTTAATATCTAACATCTAAGATCTACGAAAATGTACTAGAATGTCCAATACAAGTTTCCATAATTTTGAAGCGTAGAACACCTACTTGATTCCAAATATTGCAAAGGAAATGGTAAATCCTTTCAAGTACTATCAAATAGACTATTTCAAGTATTCTATAAGTTTATTTCTCTACTGTCCGTGGAATAATTGAAAAACGGGAACTTCACCAACAGACATCCAATCAGTCATTTTTGAATGGCGATACGAGCTGTATATCAGCTATAGGACACAAAGGTGGCTCTCAGCTTCTCCGAAAATCTTTTAAGACAGAAAACGTGAATCACAAATTACGTGATTTCACGAATTATGCGATTTCGTGCAAGTTAAAAGTATTGCGTGGGAACCTTGAAGAAAAAGGGCAAAAGTAGAAAATGAGTCAGGCTTAAGGATTGGAGCATCGCTTTGTTTTTCTTTTTTGGGTCTGGTTGGAGCATCGCTTTGTCGGACGGTCACTTCTGGAAACAAACTTCCGTTGGACGCGGACATGCCTTTATGTAGCATCGCTTGGGGTATATGAGGGCTCGGATTTTCCTTTTTCTAGGCAGACCTCGTGACAGAGTTCTTTAATTGTACAGATGAACTTTTCCTTTTTCGCTTTGTTGGACCCAGATTGCTAGGTTTCGTGGAAAACGTGTTGCCAGTTGCTTTAGTGGGAGAAAGAGATTTTATTTTGCAGAGTCCCACTCATATTTATTGTCACTGGTTGAATCAAGATCATAATTGAGTGGAAGGACATTGCCGTCATCTTGTGAAGTACGTGATAATGGATGGATTTATTAACATTGAGCTCAATTATGGGATTCCGTTATACGGAGCATTTCGGTGCTGGTCTTCTTAAAGCCTTGGCTCCCAAAATATTTACAATTTGGCTTGCATCTTAGTTAAAATCATGATATTATTATGGTATATATGGACTCGGATTTTACCTATTTAAGGTAGGCATTCTCTTGACAAGTTTTTTTTTTTTAATATTCATATTAACTTTTCTAAGGAAGGATTGGAGGCGTTCAGTATTGAATAATAATTATATTTGATTATGGGCGACTTCAAATAAGAATATTTAAATTGTCCCAAATCAATACTACTTCTAATTGTTAAAAGAACGATGGACTTTTTGACGACTGTTAATGCCCATCTGCATATGATTTAAAATTCAAGCTTCAATCAACAAAAAAAAAGACATGCAAATATATTTGTTTATATGACGGTGGTAGAATGGTAATACTTTCGAATCTAACGCAGGAAAAAGGAAAACTACACAGTAAAAGGCCAGATATATAGATTCTTGTGATCCCTCCAGAAATCTAACTGCACACTCAACCTTTCCCATAAAACGACAAGCAGAGGCAGAGCAAACTGATTTCGTGAGCAGTAAAGTGTGCTGCTTCGTCCGCCCAAGTCCCAGAGTCCCAAGCATTGACCTGTGCCAGCATCACCCACCCCCGCCTCCTAACCATTGTCTTTACTCTGCACTTGTGAATTTCTACCTCAAGGCATCCTTATAAAGTCAGCAAATTCAATTTAACCAAACGCATGGCATTGAGGGTCATTTTGGATTTATGGGACAAATGGAACATCCGAGATTTGCTCTTACTGAGCCTCTTGCTTCAGGTCTTTTTCATTCTATGTGCACCCATTAGAAAGAAAATCGCGATCAACCTTAGTAATCCCCTCTTGTGGGGGACCTATTTGATGGCTAATTCGGTAGCTCCATTTGCGATTGGGCTCATCTCTCGCAACCAAGGCAATTCGAGTGCTAGTGCAGTCAAAGTAGAGGGAGCACTTCAGTCATTTTGGGCCTCATTTCTCTTGTTCCATTTTGGTGGTCTGGATATCATGGGTGCCTTCTCTATAGAAGACAGTGCGCTTTGGGGACGGTACCTAGCGAGTTTCATCTTCCAAGTCGGTGCTGCCATCTATGTATTTGTGAAGATATGTCCAAGTGACAAGTCGTTGATGATCCCAACGATACTAGTGTTATGTGTTGCATTCATAAAAAATGTGGAGAGGTTATGGGCACTTTATCTCACAAACCACCCAAGGCTCAGGAAATGGGTGCTCTCAGAGGACACTTTTTCTGATGTAGACAACAAGTTAATTGAAGAACTCAATGATTCAAGGGATAAATATTCTAATGAAGAGGAAGCTTTGCTTCTTGATAGCATTGTGGTGAAGCATGCTTACTACTTCTTTCAAATCTTTAAGATCTTCTTCACAAATCTCATCTTCGCACATCGACAATGCGCAATGAGCTACGAATATTTCTGCAAAGTTTCTGCATTGGATGCAATGAGGATCATATTAGTTGAGCTTCGATTCATATATCAGGTGCTTGACACAAAATTTCTAGCAATACATTCCAAATGGAGCTATATTTTTCGCTTCATAGCCTTCGTTGACATGGTAGTGGCTTACATCTTGTTCATCGCTTGAAGAAGAATCAACTCCTAGAACTCAATGTGAAAATCACTAATGCCCTTCTTTTTGGAGGGATTGTTCTTGATGTTATATCTCTACTCATGCTCATTTCCTCTAATTGGACTATGGCTAGAACCATGGGCTACAAGACAGAATCATCTAAACTAGATTCATTTCTCCACAAGTTAATATCCACCAGTGATAAGTGGAGAAAGCCTCGATTTGCCATACTTGAAGCAGAATCTAGCGCCAATGTTACTTACATGGTCTTAGCTACGCCAACTATGTATCGAAGGTTGTCAGAAACCATATGCATGGGCAATCTTTTATCCAAGAGCTTGAGTGAGAGTGCAAGAAAGATGTTTAAGTATGGTGGGCTCCCTGAAGATAGGATTTTAAGTATGTGGGTGTCTAGGAAAAAGTTTATTAAGGACCTATGGATCTTTATCTTCAACGAGGTGAAACGTCAATCCAAGCACGAAGATTCGAGGGAGATATTCGAAGCTAGAGGTGATATGTTTCTCAAGAATAGCTGGTGGGGGATCAATTGTAGAGATCTTTTAAAGTATGTCACAGAGGCTAATTACGACACCAGTGTTATAATTTGGCATTTGGCTACTGAAATCTGTTACAATAGAAGGAAGCCCGAAGGGAGAAATGATGAAAGAAAATTCAGTAAAATTCTGTCCGATTGTATGTTGTATCTTTCAATTAATCAATATACTGTGATGTCTGCTGTGGTGGGTGTTGCCCAAGTCACATCAGCAGATACGTTACGCAATCTAGGGCACTATATTAGTAATGCAATGATCAAGGATATGGAGGATCTATGCGACAAATTATATAATGCTTCCAGGGAAACCAATTTGACACCCCACCTCCGCGAGGGCATCAATTTGGCCCGAGAGATGGAAAGGCTCGGGGAATTGAAGTGGAAGGTGATAAGTGGGGTGTGGGTTGAGATGTTGTCATATGCAGCAATGCATATTAAAGGAGAGGCACATGTGCAGGTATTGAGAAAATGTGGAGAGCTTCTAGCCTTTGTTTGGTTGTTGATGGCTCATTTAGGTTACGTCTACAAACCTGTATTGGGCATGTATCGTGAATTTTGGGATGAGAAGTATAGCAATGATAGCAATGCGAGTATTGACAATAACGAATACTCTACTTAGATATTTTATCCACATCAATTGTCTTATTTGCCATCTTTGCGGCATTTCTACAGATGTTCCTTTGAATAGAATTTACTGGTTTGTTGTATCTTTGTGACTCGTGGAGAATCAATGGATTCTTATTCCTCCTAGCAAGCCGTGCACAGGCCTACTTGTATGGATAGTAAAAAATCAGTTCATACTAATATTCTATTAAAAGAATTTAATGAGTAGTGCTTCTTAAAGAAAAATGCAGATTTTCAATTTACATAATAGATAATTTTCCAATAGACAGGCTGTAAAATTAGGAATATTAGGATTTTGTGCTCACATTCACAAATGTGTAAAAGCATCCTATCCTCGTCGAGCAATTTAGACCAACTAAAAACCCATTGGTAATCTTGTAATGGAGCTTATTAATGTTCGTAAAATTCTAAACACAAGCGAACGTGTTGAACAAGTAATATAATGATAAGAAAAGAATATCGTCCCATAGAGATTGATGAATAACAGACTAATTAAATATTAAAAATAGATTAATTCTAAAATTTATCTAATAGATCAAAATAGAATTGAGAATAAATTAAAACTAAAAATCTTAAAAGCAAAATTTCGAAATTGAATGCAGTAAATCAATAAGATAAATATGTTACAACATACGATTTCACCATAACCACTTAATATAAATTTCATGTTGTTATGCGTACAAGAACGATATCAAACATGTGACAGTGAAATTTCCTAATCTATTTACTATCTTATCTCTAGGTATAGCAAACCTACTTAGTTTATTAATTCATTATATCTTTTTGTGAATTTAAATAAACATAAATATATTAAAATTAATTAATATTCTTAACTTACAATGAATCTTTCGAGATCACTTTATCATTGAAAGCTACACAAATAACATGATATATCTTTATTCAGATTTAATTCATGGTAATATATTATGAGGAGCAATTGCATATTATCACTTTTTAATCTCAAACATGCACATTAGACCATTTTAGTGGTGGCTAGTCATTTAAAAGCATTAAACACCATAAATATATAACTCACATGAGTGAAATCACTTGTACACATAAAAATCATGAAATTCATATCATCATGGTTTGGCTACATCGTAGCCCTAACAAAAGAAAATTAGAACATAGTAGAAGAAGAAACAAAAATATAAATTAAATCCAGCATCTTGAATCAAAGAACAAGAATTATGTCATCACTTTTGTCTTCTCTTCAAAATACTTGAAAAAATCTCCAGAACAATGAAAAACGATCTAAAAATAAAAACGTAGCTATCTCTCCTAGCTCTCGATAGTATCCTATTTATAGGATATACTCAAGAATTCTAACACAAGGCAATTGCTGCTTCTTCTTCTTTTTTGGCATAAAATCAGGGAATAAATCGCAAAATCCTTGATTTAGTATCCATCTTCCAATGCTTTTTGATTTAAATTCCTGAATCACATAATTTTCCTTTCCTTCTCTTTGCCCTTTTTTTTTTCCTTATTTTCTCCATATCTCATTATTCTTCATAAATAATAAAGATTTTGGTTAATAGAAGGAAATCTAAATATTTTCTAATGAATATTACATTACAAGGTACCATATTTGTTGCCTAAAATAGGTAAAATAACTCTATTGTTATAGAATTATCAAACCCCCAAACTTAACATTTTGGTAGTCATCGAGCAAAAGCAAGATATAACACATATTCAAGCCAACAACCTCCTCCATGACATCTTTCCATAATTGCCCAAATTCACAATTCAAAGAAAAACACAAATTTCATCCAAACATTAAAATTGATTCATAAGTTAATATCAATTCTAACTCTGCGATCCATGTGTGTGTGTGAGTTCTCATCTTTCCAAATTATATGCAATCCGGATAAATTCACATTTGTATGCAACCTCCCAAAAATTCTCTCTAATTATAACCAAATCTCATAGGTTTGCTTTTTGTTAGTCTCTCCACTAATGTAAGGTAATTAGCTAACAAAAAATTAATAAGGCTTTTCTCAATTTGTAATGTAAGGCTGGGCCAAAGGTAAGATAACCATAATTTTAAGATCAAATCAATCACCTGTCAACACGTTGATTTCTAGGATCTAAGTAAAGCCAATGTCACTATCCCCAATTTCACTCCTTCAAGATAATCTTTTTGCCACCACATATTATCGTTCCTTTTTTTTTTTCTTCTTCTTTTTTTTTCATCACTTTTTTTTTTTTTTTTTTTTTTGAATTGCTTTATGGTGAAGTTCCTCCCAAAGTCTCTCCTGATATAGCATGAAAATTTCCAACCATTGAGTATCCAAAAGGCTCATTCAATTGAAGTTGGATAGGGAACCACAAAAATGATTTATTTTTTTTTATGATACACCCCAAACAACCATTAGGTAGCAATCAATTTTTTTTATGCTCCACCCTTCCTCCGAAATTGCTATTAGTCTCAAATGAACTTTTATAAAAAAATAAAATAAAAAATCAATGTGTTCATGGGCCGTGGGACAATGATATAATTTGAGAAAAGCTAGGCTAAGACATAAATGGGTAGCAATAAAAAAATTAGATAATAATTAAGGCTCAACGGTGTGACTAGGGATAAATAAACGGGATTGGCTTGAAAGGCTCAATCGATCCAAAATTGCCTAAATCATTTTCTCAGTTAGATGTTGTGACGTCCTAGTAGCGTCACGTACTAAGTGCAAGCGGAAATTTCATAAATTATTATCTTATAGGACTTACAAGAATATGATCTTTAGACTATGGCGTTCACATTTGGAGGTTAGCATGTATAACATGGATAATTTAAAATTTATGTTGTAAGGTTAACCTGCAATTGTACTATCAATTCATAATAGGCAATCCTATTAAGATCATATATAAAGATCACTAGAAGCTTCATTACTTTCCTGTTAACGTTGTTCGGGCTTACAAAAATCAACCTGGACTTCTTACAAGTACCTCGCCTATTTACATCGTACTTACAGGATCAAAAATAAAGACGTAAGTAAAATCCAGGGATAAGGGTAAGGGGTTTCTAACTCCACCATCCCACAAAAGCCCATGTTCATTAAAAAGAAACAAAAGACATTCCTCCAGCTTCTACATGATCAAAGGTGTCTAGGCGCCATCCGTTCCAGCTCCAAGTCCATCAACACTAAAAGGAAGAGGGCCAAACATCTCCCTTTCGTGGTTGATGAACCACGCGACGAACCTCATCGGAATCAAATCAGAAATGCCGTCATCCATCCACAGCGTAGCCTCGTACTTGGTGAAAGTCATCTCCACATCAAGGTCAAACACATCACTAAAAGTAGCCTCAATACGTGCTATCACACCATAACGAGCTATCGGCGGCACGTCCATACTATCAATCTTAGAAATATAAGGAATGCGCAATGTCACACCCTGATCCTCGGGCACGCGCCCATCCCTCACCTTGGTCAATAAAAAAAATTGCGATATCCCAGGACTACGTATCGCCGACCCTTTCATTTTCATATGCACATGCGGAAGCAATTAAAAATCCCCAAACAATAAAACATTGGGATAGAACAGTAAGACTAAATTTTAAACCTTTAAAAACATTCACTCTTATATACATTGCAAACTAGTGCACATATATATACGGGGTGAATTATTGAGTCAAATTCAACTTAAGCCAATTTAAAAACAAGGTCTACAAGTAGAAGTGGGGTTCTACAAGCTACGGGTCCCTGTCCTCCTCTTCATCATTCTCCACACTCCAACTGGAGCCTTCAGCAGACTGCACCGGACTTTCGAGATCTTCAACATCCAAGTCTACTGCGTCTAGGGACCTGAAATGGTTATTCAATAACCAATGAGAAACCATCTCAGCAAGTTCTATCCCCTAAGACCTAATTAGTAAACTAATACACTATGGGCTGCCTAAACACGTACAAGTCAAAGGACTTACCTTGGCCTCAGATTCCACCTGCAAGTCAATGCAATTTAATATCGGCACCCATTTAAACCATACGGATCGAATTATCGATCAATCGAACTAGTCGATTACATGTCACCCAAATCACACATTCCCCACGATGTATATCTAGTCGCCGAGCACACATGCATTCTCTTAGGTACTCATTCACCAAAGTGATGCATCAAATCACCAAGCCCACGTGTCTCTTCTAAGATGCCACACTTAATTACCTAGGCCCACATGCATTCTCTAAGGCACTAGTTCGCCAAAGTGATGCATCAAATCACGAAGCCCACGTGCCCTTTTTACGATGCCTGGGCCCACGTGCATTCTCTAAGGTACTAGTTCACCAAAGTGACGCATCAGATCGCCGAGCCCACGTGCCCTTTTAGATGTCATACTCTGTCACCGAGCCACATGCATTCTCTAGGATGACATACCGAGTCTCCAAGCCACGTGCATTCTCTAAGGCGACCTCTTCGCCAAGATGACATAGTCAACCACCGAACTCACGTGCATTCTCCAGGTGATATCCCAATTCACTGAGCCCACGTATCTTCTCTCAAGTGATTACCAACTTACTTTCGATATCGACAATCAATACCCGACAATTTCTCAATCAAATAATAAAAATCACATCACTTAAGAATATACCGTAAAATTTCACAATTAAATCAATTCCATATAAATTGCAGCTCAATTAAATAAACGGACTACACCACGACAATCAGCACTAAATTCCGGTCACCGGCCATCCAGGTTGAATTTCCGGAAAAATAATTAATTAAATAATTAATTTCGAAAATTAATAAATAAATATTAAAAATCCAATTTAGGCCCGTATTGCCTGATTGGAGCCCGCAACGGGTCAAGAAAAATCCCGAGAGACATTCAATAAATAATAGAGCATTTCTACTCCCTAATGGCTATTGCTAACCACCTAACATGCGTCAATAAGTCTCTAATTTAATTAATCTAAACTAATCTAACCACCTAATTGCATTTAATTAAATCTAACCAACCCTAAGTATAATTAGCAAACTAAGAAAGCATTAGTGAGTAAAACTCACTTGGTAAAAGCGGAGGCCGAATCACCGCAACGACAACGCGACGATGGCCGAAATCCGAATTTTCGGCGTCATGACACTCGGCCGGCCATTGAGCCATGGCCCACAGCAAATGCTGGGTTTGGGCCTGCTTCTTAGGCTTGAGAGTTGCTGAGATTAACGGGTTGAAATTGTTGGCTCGTGGACTGGAATTGCTGGGCCGAAATGCTGCAGGCTTCACTGGCTTGGGCCTAAGTTGCTGAGCTCAAAAGATGGGCCAAACAGCTGTTGTGAAGATGGGCTTCAAAGCTGGACCGAAGCTTGCAGACTTGGGCCACTGAAAACCGAACTGGCCTTGCTGCAGCTGAATTGAATCCGCTTGGGCCCGTGGAGAATTTTCGCTGGACTGCTCACTGGGTTGCAACGTGAGCTGAGCTGTAGCAAATTGAAGCAGCAACGGAGGATGCTGGGTTTCGAGACTGAAGACCGACGCTGCTGAAGAAGATGGACGAAGAATGCTTGGGCAGCTTGCTGGCGTTGAAGTGGACGATTGGCTGGGTTGTTCGGCTAAGCGAATTCGGTGGGACGGTGTGGTCTTCTATGGGGGCTTCACGGCGTTGGGTTGACCGAGCTTGGCAACCATTCTCGATGGAGTTGCTTCATGGCAGCTTGCAGAAGGATTGGGCAACGAGAATAAACGAAAATGGAGAAGCAGGTTGGTGGCGTGGCAACAAACGGCTGGGCTCCGGTCAAACATGGGTAGTGTACGTGGAGCTGGAGTTGACCAATAAATTGAAGACATGAGAGGGGCTGGTGTCTTCGTGGCAACAGGAAGGAGATCGGTGGGGCTGGGCTTCTTAGTGGCAGAGAACAAGTGAGGAAGTGGGGTGAGCCGCGAACGTGGTAGAGTGAGAAACGGTGGGATTGTTCGCTGGTGGGGATAGAGGGAATAAACATGAAAGGAAAATGAAAAAATGAAGCAGGAGCAGGAGGATTCGGTGAAGATGGCAGTGAAATGGGAGGCTCCACCAAAGAAGAAAATGAAAGAAGATGAGCTGCAGGGAAAGTGGGTAGAGACGTGCGAAGCTTGATCGAGAAGTTGAGGGGGAAGAGAAGTCAAAAACAAAATATCTAAAGCCATCATTAGAATGTCCAATTAGTCTTCAAGCATATCCACTTGTCCCCTAATTCTTTCTTGCCCTTTTTATCCACAATTAAATCAAATTGATATCAAATGTTGCACCTCCATGCCTAGGTCCGAATTTCACTAATTTTGGGACCTTAATTTCTTCTCCAATCTCTGAATTTGATGTCCAATTTTTGTTGTAGAAATAACCCACACAATTTCTACAAATCCCCATCACCAAATGACTCGGTAAGGAGGCCAAAAATCCATTCAATTTGGCCCATCCAATTTTCCGCTAATTTATGCGACGTCCGAACGATTTTCCGTAAAAATCTCAAACTCGATGGAATTTTTCTGAAAGACAAGACAACATCATATAAATTAACCGTGACATGCTCGAATGTCCGATTTCCGAAACCGAATTCAATTTCATGGTTAAAATCGACCGAACGCAATTTAGTCCGATCCGACCTATTGAGTAGATTTTAGGGATTTTACCGCGGTTATATCCCTTAACGGCTTCACCCAATAGATTGGTTAATTCATGAGTGATCAGCTCAGAGAAAAAGGACCATCAGCGCGTCGACGAGATGCCCATTCATATATTCGGAACGGTGTCGAAATTCAGGATGTCACAAGCAACAACTATGCCCAGTAAAGAAATGATAAGACTCTAACCTAAACAATCCATAGCTATCAAGAGTACAAGAGAATCATAACTAAATAGTTTAAGATACTAAGACAGGATTGTCACAAGTATAGTCAAATGAATATTAATGCATCATATGTATAACCACTTTATATGAGACATACTAAATGCATCCATATATACATATATACCTATCACATTCTCAATCTATATCAAGATGAAATGCAATAGTAATATGCACAACTCACACGCCAAGTAGATATTATGATTTAGTGTGAATATCAAGTCCACCCTTGATCAGTTTACCCACCGGAACTCTGCCGGCCCGATCGAGTCACTTCCGGAATCCCACATCCGGACTTCCACAATAATTCTATTATGGGCATCTCACTCCGAGGCATCCCAATATCACACAACCGAGGTCCACCCAAGATCACACAGAATGGGGCATCTCACTCCGAGACATCCCAGTATCACACAATCGAGGCATCCTTGATCACACACAAGGGCATCTCACTCCGAGGCATCTTAGTAACATAGGACCGAGGCATCCAAGATCACACAGCATGGGCATCCCAACTTCCGAGGGGCATCACTAGCATCTCAATACCGATGGAAATCTCTTACTCATTCAAGCACACATTTCACACATCAAACCTTTGATTAATGTAATCATCGTATGCAAAAGACCTAAAAAATACACAACTATCTCAAGTATAACCTATACACTTAACTCTCATGTATGAAACACACGTGTGTTTCCAAATTATAAGATAAAACCCATTTCGACATGTCCCATACCATGCCAAACAGATTTTTACCCCATAATCAAACACTATGCATCACACTCACTTCACACGCATGCCACTATTGGTGCCTATACTTCAAATAATAGATGAGGCTTACTCATGTATAGACTAACAACTATCATAAGGTCACTAGACTCCATGTGTGTCATGCAATTCAAGTACAAGAGACACAACAACTATTTCTTATTCTCGGGTCAAAACAGTTTTATGGACTAAAATGAGTAGTTTTGATCACAGACACAGAAAGTATACCAAATCTCATCAGATTGAAACGAAATTTTAGTATGTTAAAGTAGAGACATAGATTAACGTTTTCCGTGAAGAAGCCTAAGTCTATATCTCACTGTATTAAGAGCAGTAATTGCTATCTTCTTTCCTAAAATTCTGCAGTAAATTTCCAGATTTAGTAACTACAGAGAAAAATCGTTTTACTAGCAAAACCTTGTCCATTTGTTCTCAAATTTTAATATGTTATTCCTAAGGATGTGTCCTACAACTTTTGTTAAGGGTTTTAAGTCCAATTCTATCTAGATAATTACAGAAAATTCACAAAGTCATTGAAGGTCTTGCTGTTTTCTACAATACAGCTTACTGTTTCAAAGAGAATTACTTCCACTTACATGTTTTTGCATTCATAGATGTTCTCTCAAATAAAATCGTTCTTTTCCTTATCTTCATCATTAGAAATCAAGGCGACACAAAACAAAAGGCTTTCCATTTATATTTCTCTAGAACAGAAACATTTTATACCATTTTCTTCGTTTCCAACTCAACCAAACCGTTAGTTTCTCTACCAATCTCTTTTACAGCACCTTAAGACTCTTCCATAGCATCTAAGGATAATCACTATAGGTCTTTACTTACATAGAAACCTTCTACAGCTCATTACAAAGCAAATATTCACACTTCGGCTCACCTACCGCAACATACACCACTCTTATTCACTTGGCAACCATCACTTCACCCTGCTCGACCAACACTATGACATCCAGATTTTTCGACTCTGATTTCTACTAAACAAATCGGCAATTTCATTGACGCGCCTATAGGGCTATTCTCAGAACTGATCATTCTCAAGATAACTAGATTATCTGGGTAGGCCATTAAGAAATTTTAAGGCATTAGACTTGAGAATTCGATCAGGAATCGGCTTCTCGACCGTGTCTATCTTTAGAGGTCATTACGGCACAGTTAAAAATCGATTTGAAATCAAATATAGACTGGTTCAACTGAGATGTGTGGCTAATCGTGGGTGACACCACTAAATTGGAAAATTCTCGTCGGCTGGCACTAGACTGATTTTCTTATTGTTTTGGTACTCTGTGTCCGTGTTTGAATCCTCGAGATTTTCACGACAACCGAGAGTCGCCAATGAGTTGAGTGGGTTCATTGTGGCTCAAAGAAAATCGACACAAGTCATTTGCACTTAAAAATTTCTGAAAGTTACCCGGTATTCTAGGTCACGCTAAAAACGCGCCAAGTGGAAATTAACACCTATTCAAGTCCGATTTTAGAAATTGAAGTTTATGTCATGTCACAATAAATTCTAAGAGTATCGACTCAGTCTCAGAAGATTTTTCTGACACCCGACACTTTTTGTGAAAACGTCGTCGCCGGGTCGTTTTTTAGCAGAAAAAGCCGAATATTACTTTTGATGGCAAAATTGAGATGCATGATGGATGCATGGGTGAGGAAAATTTTCAATTGAAGTATAGAGGTGTCAATTTAATTTATGGGGACTAAATGAGGAGGAATGGAGTAAGATTTTGAATAACCAATTGGTGCCTTATACTTGCAATTTCATGTGCCCCTCTCCTCCCTAGCTAAATGCACCATTTCAAGTGTTGTATGGGGTGTTTGTGTGGGCTCAATCTCGCCCAATGGAAAATGAAGCTTCTTGGACAAGCTTTGAGGGGGACAAACCATTGGAAAAACAAGGCCAATGGGGCCCTTGTCTGCCCCTCATCCCTATCCTCTCCATCCCTCACTCATCTCTCTCTTCCCTCTTGCTCAGCTGCCATCCAAACCCCTTTCATTTTTCAGCCATGCGTGACCAGCAAGCCAGCGAAGCTCTTCACCGAAGAACCCCAGATCTTCACTTGGCCGAGCCAATCAGTAAATTTTTCCTTCCAACAATGACTTCGACCCACCAAACCAAAGACCCCGTGCGACCCTGCTGTAGCTCCACGCGTCTTCAACTTCAAACGGTTGCTACAAGGTTCGGTCAACTAGTGGAGTCACTCTACCGGCTTGTTGACCCAACAAAGTCACCTACCGCGCGTCTCCCTCAACCCGAACGAAGTTGCATCTTCACCAGCGTCTTCGTTTCTTCCTCCACGTCAACCCCACTCACGAAGCAGCTCACGTCAGAAATTGCTCCACCCAGTATTCTCCTCGCTCAGCTCACACAAGCACACCTCACGCTTGGTCTTCTCCATCTCACGCCAGCAAAACTGCTTCCTTGTCTATGCCTCTCCTCTAGTAGCACGCGTCCACGAAGCCATCGAGTCAATATTGCGTTTCCCCAGCTGGTCGGTTGACCGCACGCGTTTGCGAGTAGCTTCATCTTCGCTGCTCCAGTTTCTTCGCAGCTCCTTCCTTGTTGCATCGACGCCAGCGAAGCCAACGAACATCATGGGCCCAGCTTCTTCGTTCCAGCAACCCAAGAAGCCGGTCCATCTCCAGCAAATTCTCAGCCCTGCGTCTTCAATCTTTCGGGCCCAGCAAAGCCCGGTTCAGCAGCCCACAAATTAGTGAAGCCCAACAAGTTTCTGTTTTCAGCCCGTCAAGTTCAGCGAAGCCTAGCAAGTCCTATTTTTCAGTCAAGCCTAGCCTAAGAATTCAGTGGCCCATTCAAAACCCAAGAGAGATCAGCCTAGTCTTAAGGCCCGCGAAGCCAAGCCCAAGCCTAGAAATTTATGTGGGCTTGCGAGGCTCGTAGGCCCAATCCAAGCCCATCAGTGTCGTCGCGAACCCAAGTTCGGCCGCCGTTGTGTCACCGTCACGGTGTCCCGGTCTTCACTTTGCACAAGTGAGTTTTACTCACTAAGCCTTAATTAGTGAACTAATGATGCTTATGGGTTGATTAGTGTTAATTAAGTGCAATTAGGTTGTTAGATTAGAGTAAAATAATTAAATTAGGGATTTACCTATGCATGTTAGGAGAATGGTTAGGGTAATTAGCGAGTAGATATGACCTATTATTTATTGAACGTGTCTCGGGATTTTTCCGGGTCCGTCTCGGCCTCCAATTAGGCATTACGGGCCTAAATTGGATTCATTGCTATTTAATTATTAATTTTCAAAATTACTTAATTAATTAATTATTTTTCCGACAATTTAACCGGGGGTGGTTGGTGACTGGAATTTCCCGCGATTGTTGTGGTGCGATCCGTTTATTTATTTGAGCTTCAATTTATATTGAATAGATTTAATTGTGGATTCTGGGAATATATTCCTATTGAGTTGATTTTGATTATTTGATTGAGGAATAATCGAGCATCGGTTGTTAGTATCGATAGTAGATGGGTGAACTACAGAGAAAGGCATTGATTCATAGTGGATTCATGGTAGGAAGTATATCACCTGGGAGAAGGCACGTGGGCTCGGTGAATTGATCTATCACTTGGGAGAATGCACGTGGGCTAGGTGATTAATGATGGCATCATGAAAAGGGCATGTGGGTTCGGTGATTTGACGCATCACCTTGGCGAACTAGTGCGCTTAGAGAATGTACGTGGGCCCAATCTTTAGGAATGGCATCGTAAAAGGCACGTGGGCCGGTGATTTGATGCATCACCAAGCAAAGTGCCTTAGAGAAAGCATGTGGGCCCAGTGGCTAGATATTCCATCGTGGGGGAATGGTCCGAATGACATGTAATTGACTAGGTCGATAGTTTGATCGGTGTCGCGTGAGTGGGTGCCTATTATGAATTGTACTGACTTACAGGTGGAATCTTAGGCCAAGGTAAGTCCTCTACTTTGTGTGTGCATAGGCAGCCCATAGTATATTGGTTTACTAATCGAGTCTTAGTGGGTAGAACTCGCTGAGACGTTGTCTCACTGGTTATTATATAACCATTTCAGGCCCTTAAATGGCAGCGCCTCAACCTCCTCGTCCTGCTATGCATTTTGGTGTCCCCCAAGATATGACAGAGATAGAATACCACTTCCACATACACCCTCACCCAGAAGGGCTGGAGTACGTTTTAGTTAAGTCGACCGTCTGGGTTGACGTGGGTCAAGAAGACCCGAGGCCCCACGAATACCGGTCAACCTCATACTTGAGGGTGACGTGCCTATGTACGTTCTGGAACAGGCATTTGGGGAGGGTATAGCAGATCATAAGGACGGGTTGGTTGTGGATGCTAGGGATCCTCAGGCAGAGGAAGCTGCTCGTACACTTGTGTACTCGGTTGATGATGACAACTGGAATGAGGGGAACGGTGAGATTGTGGAGTAGGAGGTGGAAGGGCTGGAGGAGGATGAAGAGTGGGGAGTAACAGAGGACATACCTGAAGATGAGCCGACAGCTGAAGCCGAAGATGAGTCTGAAGAAGAAGATGAAGAGCTAGAAGAAAATGAGATGAGTGCAGAAGAGGCAGAAGAGGATCAAGATGACCCTGATTATGACCCGAATGTGGATTGAGATCCCATCCCTTTTGTGAACCCTATATATGTGTAAATAAGTGTGAGACTAGAAAGTTGTGAGTAGTATTGTAAAATATACTATGCGTTGTGCTAAGTATAAAAGTGTGGTTGTGAATTTCAGTATGAAAAATATAGCCTGCTTTTCTATCACATTATTTTATTGTCTGGGGATTTATTATATGCTTCCGCATGCATATTAAAATGAATCGGTCGACGATGCGTCCTGGAATGTCGCTATTAATCGACCAAGTGAGGGATGGGCATGTGTTCGAGGATCGGGGCGTGACATCCCGTTTTGGTGGTATCAGAACGAAGTTCAAGATTGGAGTGATAAAGAGCGATGGTTCATGGGATAGTGTAGGAAAGACTTTTAAATTCATGCTGGTGCATGTCTGTGGTAGCTGAGTGCTAGAATTGCTTGTTGTTTGGATCACTTTGTTTCTAATTCGGTGTTGAATTGGAAGCAGGTGTCAATTGTTCAAAGCTACACTATGAGTGATCAGGAGCTGAGAACTCCTGCCAAGAGGTCCAGTAGGGCCATGACTCGGGGTAGAGCGCCGACTAGGGTCGGTACCCGATGAGGTCGCAGTAAAGCACCAGCACAAGCTAGCGCAAGTGGAGTGACTCCACCTATTGTAGATGCCGGGGTAGCAGCCCCTAATGATCCCAAATTAAACGAGATCATGCGTGTTCTGGAAGCAATGGGTACAAGAATAGATCAGCAAGCCGCTACAGTTGAAGCCGCCGCACAAGCTGCCGCTACTGCCACAGTTGCCGACGCTGCTCAAGCCACCCCTGCCGTCACGCTTGCAGTTGCACCTGCTGTTGTTCCCGCCGCCATGAATGTTGAAGGTCCACCGGGGATTGTGGTTGCTGCAAGACCAATCCATAAGCTGGTGGAGCAATTCTTGAAATTGAACCCACTGTTGTTCATCGGGACAAGAGATCCTGAAGCTGCCACTTCATGGGTTTAGAAGTTAGAAAAAGCATTTGCACTATTGATGTGCAACGAGACTAAGAAAGTAATCTTAACAACTTATCATCTGGAGGGAGTTGCGAACACTTGGTGGATGACTACTCGAGGAACAATCTTTCCAGAAGGCGTTGTTCAGGAGTGGAATACTTTCCTCGAAGCCTTCAACAATAAGTATTTCTCCGAGACCGCCAGTGTCACGCCCCGAACCTCGAGCACGCGCACATCCCACTATGGTCGATAGAAAAGCGACTTCCCAGGACACGTCGCCGACCCATTCATTTTAATTACACATGCGGAAGCGGATAAATAATCCCCAGACAAAACACAATTGGGATAGAAAAGCAGGATCGCATTTTCAAAACCAACCACATACTTTTTATACATATCAAACCAGTTCAATTACAGGACTAGTCTATTAACAAAAGATCTATAGAAGATCAGTCCTCAAAATTAAAACTGTCCTAAGACCAGCTAGATAGGTCCATTCGCCAGCTCTTCAGTCGGGATCGGCGAAGTCAAAAATCCTCTTAGCGACCTTCACTGGTCTACCAAAAAGCTCTGGAGGATCCGCCATCTAGGGACCTGAAATATTTTCCCCAAACCGGGATGAGACAATGTCTCAGCGAGTCCTACCCCCTAAAACTCGATTAGGAAGAAAATAAGCCCTAGGGTGCTCTAGCCACACAAAGTGGATGGAGGACTTACCTCGCCTCAGTCCATTCCTGCACGTCAGTACAATTCGAACATTTCTCAAATCAAACAATTGATCCAACGATTCAATTCAATCATACTATCAATCTTTCCATTCCACTCCATACTATCTATCAACCAATACTATCTATCATCCCATACCGTCTATCAAACCAGTCGTTAATACGACATATGCTCTCCAAAGCTGTAACATAAAGACGGTAGCTCGCTCAAGTCAGTAGCATATATAATAGCTCGCACAAGCGTATATATATATATATAGCTCACCGTAAGTCAGCGATAGATAATATAATAGCTCGCCAAAAGCTGCAATATATAGATAATAGCTCACCGAAGCGTAGCGATAGATAATATAATAGCTCGCCAAAAGCGCAATATATAGATAATAGCTCACGTAAGTCGTATATATACGTATATAATAATTGCTCGCCCAAGCTGATACATATATATAAACCAATGCTCGCCAAAGCTGATCATTCAATAATAAACCATAGAACTGGATATACAATCCAATAACATCCAACGATTCAAACTAGTCATACAAACCAATTACGGTGCTAAAAGCCAACACCGGGTATTTTCAAGTTAAATACCACAACTTCATCAATATCACTCAATTCCACACTTTTGGAATTATTAACCAAAATCATCATTTCCACTCAATTTCTCAATTTAAACATACAATTGGCACAAACCGACCACACCGTCGCGATCGGCACGAAATTCTAACGACCAAGCCATCCCGGCAAAATTTTCGAAATTATTAAATAATTAAATTTAATTCCGAAAATTAAATAATTAAAAATTATATTATAATAATATAATTTAATAAAATAATATTTATAAATTCGAAATAATTAATTAATTAAAAATAATTAATTAGGGCTTAAACTAGATTACACTAATTTAAACATACAATTAGCCCTAATTAAACATCCATTAAACTAATCATACAACAAATCTAATTTACATTAAAATAATCTAATCTAACCACCTAAACCTAATTAGACTAATCTAAACACCCCTTAAGCATGATTAACTTGCTCGGCGAGGTTTAGAGGATAAACTCACCGGTTTTGCGCGCCGGTGAGTTCACGGCGACCACGACGCCAAGGGGATCGATAAACCCCAAAGCGGCGACACAAACGGAGGCCGGGAAGGGCTTGAAAACGGGCCACGAAGTCTCCAAAACCTTGCTGTCTTCTCGCTTCGTTGCAGGCCGAACTGCAGAGAAGAAACCAAAGAACTTCAACGGCGAAAACGGGCCGATCGGAGCTCCGGCGAGCGGGTGGTTAACAACCGGCGGCTCCCGGGGTTAAGGAAATCTTATTAGAGGTTGGGATGGGCAAAGAAAGGGTCGGAAAGGGGCGAAACAAAGCAAGAAAACGCGAAACAGGCGGAGCGGGGGCGGAACCAGGCGGTCCGGCGAGCGGCAGCTTCTCACCGGATTTCGGGACTACCGAAGAATCGTTCCGGCGAACGGCGAAGTTCTCCGGTACGGGTTTGGAGTGCTCGTCACGGTGGTGGGTGGAGAGTTGGCTGATTCTCACGGAAAGATAACTTTTAACTCGAATCTTTGGCGAAAGGTCGGCTGGAGCGTAAACCGAAACGAGGGGAAAACAAAGGGGAAAACGGTCGACGGTTTGGACGACGACGGAGGCGCGGCTTCTGCTGCTCTTCCTCTTGTTTTCGCTGAGCTTCTCTCCTTCAACAACAATGGAGAAAACCTACAAATAAGGGAGAAGAAGGTTGCTGAAGATGGGGGGTTTCCTTGGGCTCTCTAGAGCTCAACACTTGCCAATCTCTCATTGGCTTTGCCCCCGCCATGACACCACATGACCTCAGCCACTCTCTCTCCTCCAACCTTCCTCTACAAGCTTGGCAATAGGTGCAAAATGTGGTGTGCCATGGGAGCTACGAATTTTGGACATTCCCCCATTCAATCCATTCAATTCTCTCTCAATTCCAATCAATTCTCAATCAATTCAAATCAATTGAAGCTCAATTAAATCCGCCCATGTGTCCTTCTCTCTCTTACGACTTTTTCGCATCAAATGATCCAACTTGCATTCCGAAGATTCGATTAAAAACGGCCCCCTCGACAATCCCAAACAAAAACGGCCTTACTTTGCTTTTTTTCGCCAAAAATCTCGGTTTGTAGAAAAATCTTTCGAAGATGAGTCGACGTTCCTAAAATGAATTGTGACATGGCAGAACTTTCAATTTCTGAATTCGGGTTTAAAATCACGGTTAATTTCAATCGGCACGATTTAAGCGCGTCCTAATCTACCGGGTAGCTTTTAGAAATTTTCAGTGCAATTGACCCGTGGTTGATTATTTTCAAGCCACGACATAATCTTCGACACATTGGCGACTCTCGGTTGTCGTGAAAATCTCAAGGTTTCAAATACGGACACGGGGTACCCAAAACGATAGAATAATCGTTCGGTCGGTCGACGAGAATATTGCAATCGGTGGAATCACCCACACTCTAATCACATATCTCGCCGAATCGACCTATTACCGATCTCTCGTTCGATTCGATAGTGTCGTAATGATCCTTGCATTAATACGGTCGAGCACCGATTCATGGTCGATTCTCAAGCCTATTGCATTTAAATTCCTTAACGGCTTCACCTGATAGACTAGTTATCTCGTGAGTGATCAGCTCGGAGAATTGAACCATAAGCGCATCGATGAAAAGTCCGTCTCATTTAATTGAAAACAGAATCAGAAATTTGGGATGTCACAGCCAGGGAGGTGAAGATGGCCGAATTTCAACGTCTTCGCCAGGGTTCCCTAACTATTGATGAGTATGAGGCGAAGTTCGCTGAACTTTCGCAATATGCTCCAAAGTTGATAGAAAATCCAGTAAACCGAGTGAGAAGGTTTAGGAATGGATTCAGACCAGACTTGAGGAGCATACTGGTCTCCCTAGATCTGAGAACTTACAACAACATATATCGGAGAGCCCAAAAAATTGAGAAGGATCAAGACGAGAGAGTTGCCTCATCTGGATCAAGGTTCAGTTCTCATAGGGACGGCATTCGCCAAGGAAAGAGGCCGATGCTTGGAAACAGATTCCAAGGTCCACCCATCAAAAAAGGTGGATTTAATAGGTCAAGGCCTATTAGGAATGAACCATGCCGCTTCTATGGAAAAAGACACGGGTCAGCACCATGCCCAACTAGGATGGGTGCGTGTTTTGAATGTGGCCAACAGGGCCACATAGCTAGAAATTGTCCTAGGAAGCTAAAGGGATAGATAAGAGGGTATGCCCCTCAGAACGTGTTGTAGGGAGGACAGCTGAGACCTCTAGTTCAGGGCACAGTGTATGCAATCACATAGGGTCAAGCAAAAGCTGTGCTTGACGTGATAACAGGTATGGTTTCGCTAAATGGCCAACCTGCTTATGCTTTGTTTGATCTGAGAGCCACCCACTCTTTCATTGTCGAACAATAAGTTAAGTTAATAGGAGTCAGTCCTATATTATTGGAGTCAGCAATTTGCATATCTACACCCTTGAAAGATAAGGTCATAATTGATTTGGGTTGTTCAAGGTGCAAGTTAGTGATTGGTGAGTGAGTGGGGAAAATAGATCTATTAGTCCTAGCCATGTATGATTTTGATTTGATAATTGGCATGGACTGGCTCACCAAGCAAAGAGCTAAAATGGACTGCTATCGCAAAGCGATTCAGTTTGACCCATTAGAGGGTGAGAGCTTCGAGTTTGTAGAAAATCGAGGAGGACCCTCGATTGTCTTGATCTCGTCGCCAGAGGCAATTCGTTTGTTAGATGAGGGTTGCCAAGGGTACCTAGCATTTGTCGTCGATACGACAGTTGACGAACTGAAAATGGAAGACATGTCAGTCGTGCAAGAATTTCCAGATGTCTTTCCAAAAGAATTACCAAGACTACCGCCAGAAAGAGAGATTGAGTTTGTAATTGAGCTAGCACCGAGAACAGAACCAATCTCTAATGCTCCTTATAGAATGGCATTATCTGAGTTGAAGGAACTAAATGTGCAAATGCAAGAACTGTTAGATAAAGGATTTATTCGTCCTAGTGCATCGCCTTGGGGAGCACCAGTTCTATTTGTGAAGAAGAAAGATGGTTTGTTGCGCCTGTGCATCGACTATTAACAACTCAATCAAGTAACCATCAAGAAAAAATATCCCCTCCCAAGGATTGATGATCTATTCGATCAGTTACAAGGAGCGTCAATATTCTCTAAGATTGACTTAAGAACAAGATACTATCAGCTGAGAATTAGGAAGGAGGACATTCCTAAGTCAGCATTTCGTACTCGGTATGGTCACTATGAGTTCACAGTGATGCCATTCGGGTTGACGAATGCCCCAACTGCTTTCATGGATTTGATGAACAGAGTATTTAAGGAATACCTAGATCAGTTTGTGATCGTGTTCATCGATGATTAGTGCTCTGGAAGCTGAGAATCCGTGAATTGTATGCCAAGTTTAGCAAGTGTGAGTTTTGGTTGACTCGTGTTGCTTTCTTAGGACATGTAATATCAAGTAGAGGAATTTCAGTAGACCCGAGCAAGATAGAAGCCGTGATCAATTGGCCAAGATTGACTACCATGACAGAGATCAGAAGTTTTCTAGGTTTGGCAGGTTATTACAAACGGTTTATGGAAGGGTTTTCATCATTAGCATCGCCGCTGACAAGACTCCTAAAGAAGGAAGAGAAATTTATTTGGACATATAAGTACAAGCGTAGTTTCCAAGAGCTAAAGGAAAAGCTGACTATCGCACCTGTGCTGACTATACCATCTGGTCCTAGAGGTTTCGAGATCTATAGTGATGCGTCATTTAGAGGGTCAAGTTGTGTGCTGATGCAACATGGTAGGGTTGTTGCATACGCCTCCCAACAGCTGAGGCCTCATGAACAGAACTACCCGATGCATGACTTAGAGCTCGTGGCAATTATCTTTGCCCTGAAGATTTTTTGGGACATTATCTATGTGGAGAGAGATTCCAAATCTTCACGGACCATCAAAGCCTTAAGTATCTGTTCTCTCAAAAGGAGTTGAACATGAGACAACGCCGATGGATGGAATTACCGAAAGACTATGACTATGATATTTTATATCACCCAAGAAAGGCGAATAAGGTCGTCCACGCTTTAAGTCGAAAGTCTTCAGTGGCTCATATACTGATTAAGGAGTGGAACTTAATCGAGAGAGCTTGAGATTCGGTCTTCAAGTTTGAGGTAGGTCACCTTTCAAGTCTCAAAATTGAACCGGATGTCTAGGTCAGAATCAAACAACTCCAACCGACAGATCCAAACATACAGGAAATTCTTTAGGAGGACATTGAGAAAAGGAAGGCTGATTTTCAGATATCTTATGATGGGACATTAAGGTTCCGAGGACGACTGGTTGTACCTGAAGATGTAGAGCTTCGAGAAGATATTTTATCTGAAGCACATCGCAACAGTTACAGCGTTCATCCTGGAAGCACTAAGATGGATCAAAATCTGCATCAACACTACTGGTGGTCAGGTTTGAAGGCGGACATCACCAAGCATGTGGCCAAGTGTTTGACATGTCAGCAAGTAAAAGCCCAGCATTGCAAGCCGGGAGGACTGCTGCAACCTCTCGCGATCCCAGAATGGAAATGGGAGCATATCATGATGGATTTCGTGACTGGACTACCAACGAGTCAAAGAGAAAATGATTCAATTTGGGTGGTAGTCGACAAACTGACAAAGTCGGCTCACTTCATTGCAGTACAAAAGGACCTCAGTCTAGATAGGCACGCAGACCTGCACGTGCGTCAAGTGGTTCGTATGCATGGAGTGCCGGTTATGATAACATTAGATCGAGACCCGAGGTTTACTGCCGCTTTTTAGAAGAGCCTGTAGTGTGCATTAGGTACCAAGCTTTAGTATAGTACGACATACCATCCTCAGACGGATGACCAGTCCGAGAGGACGATTCAAACTCTCGAGGACATGCTGAGAGCTTGTGTAATAGACTTCAAAGGAAGTTGGGAAGATCAGCTTCACCTGGTGGAATTTGCCTACAACAACAGTTATCAGCAGAGTATCCAGATGGCTTCATTTGAAGCATTGTATGGCAGAGCTTGCCGAACACTAGTGTGTTGGGATGAAGTGGCGAAAAGAAAGATAACAGGCCCAGAGTTGGTCCAGCAGTCAGTGGAAGCCGTGGCATTGATCAGGGGTAGATTAAAGACCGCACAGAGTAGACAGAAAAGTTACGCAAACAAACGTCGGAGATCATTGGAATTCCAAGTTGGTGATCACGTTTTTCTAAAGGTGTAACTAATGAGGGGAACTTCGCGCTTTGGAAAGAAAGGTAAGCTGAGTCCGAGGTACATAGGTCCATTTGAGATTCTTGAGAGAATCGGGACCTTAGCATATTGTCTTGCATTGCTGCCAAGACTGGCACAAGTGCATGACGTCTTCCACGTGTCGATGTTGAGGAAGTATGAGCCTGACCCGACACACATGCTCAATTTTGAAGAATTGGACGTGGATGACCGAGTGTCATACGTGTAAAGCCCAGTCTAGATTGTGCACAAAATGGAACAAGTGCTTCGTACAAAGACCATCCCATTGGTCAAAGTGGTCTAACAACACCATAGTACTGAAGGAGCAACATGGGAGACTGAAGAGTTGATGAGAGAATTGTACCCCCACCTTTTTGCTTAAGTTATGTAATGGTTTAAATTTCGAGGATGAAATTTTTATAAGAGGGGAAGAGTTGTGACATCCAGATTTTTCGACTCTGATTTCTACTGAACAAATTGGGCATTTCATTGACGCGCCTATAGGGCTGTTCTCAGAACTGATCATTCTCGAGATAACTAGATTATCTGGGTAGGCCATTAAGTAATTTTAAGGCAATAGACTTGAGAATTCGACTAGGAATCGGCTTCTCAACCGTGTCTATCTTTAGAGGCCATTACGGCACAGTTAAAAATCGATTTGAAATCATATATAGACTAGTTCGACTAAGATGTGTGGCTAATCGTGGGTGACACCAATAAATTGGAAAATTCTCGTTGGCCAGCACTAGGCTGATTTTCTTATTGTTTTGGTACCCTGTGTCCGTGTTTGAATCCTCGAGATTTTCACGACAACTGAGAGTCGCTAATGAGTCAAGTGGGTTCATTGTGGCTCGAAGAAAATCGACCACGGGTCATTTGCACTTAAAAATTTCTGAAAGTTACCCGGTATTTTAGGTCACGCTAAAAACGCGCCAAGTGGAAATCAACCGCCAATTCAAGTCCGATTTCAGAAATTGAAGTTTCTGTCATGTCACAATAAATTCTAGGAGTATCGACTCAGTCTCAGAAGATTTTTCTGACACCCAACACTTTTTGGAAAAAAGTCGTCGCCGGGTCGTTTTTTAGCAGAAAAAGCCGAAGATTACTTTTGATGGCAAAATTGAGATACATAATGGATGCATGGGTAAGGAAAAAATGTCAATTGAAGTATAGAGGTGACAATTTAATTTATGGGGACTAAATGAGGAGGAATGGAGTAAGATTGAATAACCAATTGGTGCCTTATACTTGCAATTCCGTGTGCCCCTCTCCTCCCTAGCTAAATGCACCATTTCAAGTGTTGTATGGGGTGTTTGTGTGGCTCAATCTCAGCCATGGAAGGCTGGCCTCCTGGACAAGCTTTGAGGGGGACAAACCATTGGAAAAACAAGGCCAATGGGGCCCTTGTCTCCCCCTCATCCCTATCCTCTCCATCCCTCACTCATCTCTCTCTTCCCTCTTGCTCAGCAGCCATCCAAACCCCTTTCATTTTTCAACCGTGCATGACTAGTAAGCCAGCAAAGCTCTTCACCGAAGAACCCCAAATCTTCACTCGAAGCTGCCGCGTTCAAGTCTTCATTTGGCTGAGCCAATCCAGTAAATTTTTCCCTCCAACACTGACTTCGACCCACCAAACCGAAGACCCCGTGCGACCCTACTGCAGATCCATGCGTCTTCAACTTCAACCGGTTGCTGCAAGGTTCGGTCAACCAATGGAGTCACTCCACCGGCTTGTTGACCCAATAAAGCCACCTGCCGTGTGTCTCCCGCAGCCCGAACGAAGCTGCATCTTCACCAGTGTCTTCGTTTCATCCTCCACGTCAGCCCCACTCACGAAGCAGCTCACGGCAGAAATTGCTCCACCCAGTATTCTCCTCGCTCAGCTCACGCCAGCACACCTCACGCTCGATCTTCTCCATCTCACGTGTCACACCCCAATCCTCAGGCACGCGCCCATCCCTCACCTTGGTCGATTTTCAAATGCAATATCCCAGGACTACATATCGCCGACCCTTTTCTTTTTAATGCACAAGCGGAAGCATAAATTAAATCCCCAGACAATAAAACATTAGGATGGAATAATAGGATTAAATTTCAAACCTTCACTCTTATATACATTGCAAAACGGTGCAAATATATATACAAAGTGAACTATTAAGTCCAATTCACATTAAGCTAGTTAAAAACAAGGTCTACAAATAGAAGTGGGGTTCAGGTCCACGTCCTCCTCTTCGTCATTCTCCACACTCCCACTGGAGCCTTCAGCAGACTGCCCCGGACTTCCGAGATCTTCAAAATCCAAGTCTACTGAATCTAGAGACCTGAAATGGTTATTCAATAATCAATGAGAGTACGTCTCAGCAAGTTCTATCCCCTAAGACCCAATTAGTAAACCAATACACCTTAGGGTTGCCAATGCACAACACGAGTCAAAGGACTTACCTTAGCCTCAGATTCCACCTACATATTAGCACAGATCACATAGGCATCCAAGCAATCACATCACTTATCAAAGCATCGATCAAATCGACCTAGTCGATTTCACACCAGCAAGACCACTCACAGTCATTTTCATTCAATCAATCAATTGACAACATCAGACTCAAGCAATGATCAATCACATTAAATCACACTCAGATCGGATCATCGATCAATCAGACCATCTCTCGTTCATTCATTCCATCCTATATAACCTCCAATAGTACACTTAGTCACAGAGCTCCATCAATGCTCTCGGGTGTCGATTTCGCCAAGGTGACATAAGTAACAGACGGTCTACGTGCGTTCTTTAAGGCGCCGTTTTCGCACAATGATATTCCTCATCACCGAACCACGCCCGTCATAGATCACAGACAGTCTATGTGTGTTCTTTAAGACGCCATTTTCGCACAATGATGTCCTTCATCACCGAACCACGCCTGTCACGATTCATAGGCAGTCTACATGCGTTCTTTAAGGCGCCGTTTTCGCACAATGATATCCTTAATCACCGAACCACGCCTGCCACAAGTCATAGACAGTCTACATGCATTCTTTAAGGCGCCGTTTTCACACAGTGATATCCTTAATCACTGAATCACGCATGTCTATACTTCATACTTGATCGGTCTCAGCCAATAGAGTTCTTAGTTCACCCTCACGACTCTCTCCACTTTACAGCCCATCAATGCATTATAAATGCTAAATAGCCATACTCGGCCACCTACCCATCAATCATTGAATTCCACTCAATTTTAATCAATTTAGGGTAAATCCCTAAAATATCACAATTAATTTACTTTCATGCAATGTAGAGCTCTAATAAATAAACGGACTACGCCACGACAATCAGCACGGAATTCCGGTCACTAGCCATCCCAGTTGAATTTCCGAAAAATAAATAATTAAATAATTAATTTCGAAAATTAATATTTAATAAATACAATAAATTCAATTTAACACAATATAAAAGCTCAATTAAATAAATGGACTGCACCACGATCATCAGCATAAAATTCCGATCACTGGCCATCCCAGTTGAATTTCCGGAAAATAAATAATTAAATAATTAATTTCGAAAATTAATATTTAATAAATACAATAAATTCAATTTAACACATCAATTCGAACACATCTATCACCGGCTCATTGTAAATGCAAATTAAAAATAAATGCACATAAAACTATATGTTATGCAATTAATTAATTAATTAATTTTTCGTAGGGGTTAAAATTAATCCCTAATTTTTAATGCGATAAATGACTAAACGGGTCGCCAAAATCTAGGTGTCAACAGCTATCCCTCTTTGAAGGTGAGCTCATAGAGGTTGCCTTCAAAGACAAATTGAGACCTAAATTTTGACCATGTGCATGCACTGAATGATTTTTTTATTGGAAAATGAATTCCATTTTAAAATGCAATTTATATGATGCATGTGTTGGAGAAAACTTCTTTATTGTTTTGAAGTTGACAAAACCTTTCCAGGGTCTAGTCTAACGACTTTCAGACTAAAGTGTCAAAGTCTGAAGACCGCCAGACTTTAGGTCCAGAGTCTACCCACACTAATAGATTCCATACCGAATGCTACTAAAGAATGAAGACTTATTCAGATGCAAGATTATCTTTATTTCTTTAAGGATTCGATTCGTATGGTTTATGGAAGATGTTATGGCTGGATATAGCACCAACTGATTGACTATCCTTGTTGGAATTAATTCCGTTAATTAAATCTCTTGGAAAGTAAGCAAACTTGGAAAGTTCTACTTATGGAAAACCAATATCCTGATTATATGGGCGAACAGAATTGACGGGCTTTCATCTCAATCATCAAACGGCTCGAGATTTCCTTGATTGATTCTGTCCAACAAGTTGAATTTATGTTGATGATATTATTTTTGGATCAACTAATGAAAATCTTTGCAAAAAAAATTTTAGAAATATGCAGGATGAATTCGAGATGAGTATGATGGGTGAGTTAACCTTCTTTCTAGGGTTGCAAGTTAGACAATCGGAAAAAAGGTATCTTTATTCACCAAGAGAAGTATGCAAAAGATCTCATCAGGAAGTTCAAACTGGAGAATTGCAAAAAGACAGAAACACTAATGTCAAGTTCTTCGAAGATGGATAAAGATGAAGGAAGAAAGAATGTAGACCATAAGCTTTACGGGAGTATTATTAGTTCACTTCTTTATCTTACTGCATCTAGACCTGACATTTTGTTTAGTGTTTGCATCTATGCTAGATTCCAATCAAATCCCAAAGAATTTCATTTAAGTGCTGCAAAACACATCATCAAATATGTTGCAACTACTCCAAAGCTAGGTCTGTGGTATCCTAAATAATGAGACTTTACTCTTCTTGGATATTCAGACACAGATTTAGTAGGTTGTAAAATCGATAGAAAGAGTACTTCAGATACTTGTCAACTACTGGGCAACATGTTGGTATCTTGGTTCTCAAGGAAGCAGAGTACTGTGGCTCTATCAACTGCGGAAGCAGAGTATGTGGCTCTTGGGAGCTGTTGTTCTCAAATCTTGTGGATAAGACAGCAATTAAGAGACTTTAGAATTGAAGAATCGTGTACTGAGATCAAATGCGACAAAACCAGTGCTATTAATCTCACAAAGAATCCAATTCTTCATTCAAGGGCAAAATATATAGAGATTCGACACCATTTCATAAGAGATTATGTTCAAAATGGGGAGATTATGATTCAGTTCATTGACTCAAAGAATCAGTTGGCAGATATATTACAAACCCTCTAGAGAAAAATTTATTTGAGTCTATTCGCACCAAACTGAACATTTTACCTCTTACCGGTTAAAGTCTGACGTTGGTCAAACTCAGACTTTCCAGACTCTATTTCAGTAAAAGAAAGTCTCGAATCTAGGTATTTTATTTTTGGAATAAAAAGGTACGTTTACTCGAATCGTTATTTACCTAGTTCATTTTGGAAGTTATTTTTGAATTTTGAATCTTTGGCAATTTTTATTTTTTAAAAAGGCAGTTTTTATTCAGTTATTTCGAAAAAGGGTAATTCCCTTTGTGACAGTTCATTTCTTTTTATTTGTGACCGTTCATTCTCTTTATATCTTCGTATTTCCTTCGAGCGGTTTTACCAAACCCCAGAATACAGTCTCTCTACTCTTTCACTTCTACTCTCTCATTTTCACTCTCAAGTCCGCTCTACAAGTTTTCATCTTTTTCATATGAACGTGTTTGTGGAATCCTCCTCGACGATGAAAATGTCTTTCCAAAGAAAGTCGTCTCGAATCATGAACAGGGGACCACAAAGCATGCCAAAGGGTCCTACTCATTTTGACCTGATCGAAGAAGATTCTCCTCAACAACAACAGCAACATTCTCAATAGCATTCTCCACAGCATGCCTCTCAAAATCCTTCGCGCCAACCAATGGAAGAGGAGATCATGGAAAATGTTGAACCCGTAAGAGCATCGAAACCTGAGTTTGTTTTTAAACTTTACAATCAGTTAAAGTAAGGTGGTTCTGCTATGATCTTTTTTGACGGATTTCTGTGAGAACGAGGATATTGAAATGAGACTCTATTTTTTAGAACGATGGAAAGATTAGGCATAGCACCTGAAGGAACGGCATATAGAACGTTTGCTAATTTTCCTGCTAATCACCGGTTCAATGTATTTAATCAGCATGAGGTAAAGAATGATGATGAGAAACTTTATGAGAATTATCAACCTGGGATGGACATTACTACAAATGTGCGTGTTGAAGGAACGAGTCTATTTCATTCTAATGAGCACAAAAAGGCTCACACGAAACTGTTGAAAAGATGGGTGATGAACCCTCGATCTGTGGATTTCGATTTCTTGGATTCGTTGAATGTGAACCTAAGGGAGAATTTTGCTCTCCTTCAATTTGAAAGGTTCTGCTCTGAGACATCTAATGCATACCCTGAATTGACTGCTTATTTCTTTTCAAATTTGTCATTTCTTGATGCAAATAGATTTTGGTTTGCTATGAGAGATAAAGATTTTGTGGTGGATGTGGACACGTTGGCGGATATTATTGGTGTGGAAAGAGGGAGTTTCCAACCAATAAATGTGTCTGTTGGTCGTGCAACAATTTCACTAGTTCGAGACAGACTTGCTGAAGGTGGCATTACCTATTCTAGAATGTCTACCTCAAACATCTTGCTGCACAAGGTTGTGATCAATTGCATCCGACCCAAGTCGACCTCCAAAACAGACATCTCTCGTTCTAAAGCAAAACTGATGTTAGTCATCAGTAATGGGATGAAGTTCTCGCTGCCACACACAATCCTGATGCACATGTACAGGACTATTGTGAAAGAAAAGGGACAACTTCCTTATTTTACGTTGGTCACTCAATTGTTTCGACACTTTCAAATTCAAATTCCAGCATCTCTTTGCATTAGAACCATTGCTCCTATGGTGATAGGATTAAAAATTGTGTCAAAGATGAGACTGAAGGAACTGAACAAAGCTTTAGAGCGCTTCAAGGAGAAGTCCCCCAGCAAAGCAAAACAAGACTCTACCGCGCTGAAAAGAAAAGGCAAGGAGCCTATGAGTGCACCTATGAAGAAGAGAAGAACCCTTATTGTGACATCCCGATTTTCCAATTTTGGTTTCAATTTAATAAGTCGGGCATTTCATCTCGCGCACCTATAGCTCTCTTCTCTCGAGTTGGCCACTCACGAGATAACTAGTCTATCGGTGAAGCCGTTAAGGAATCTATACGCAATAGACTTGAGAATTCGACCAGAACCGACTGCTCGACCGTGCTAATCTGCAAGGGTCATTACGGCACAGATCGATTAGAGACCGGAGATAGGTCGATTCAACAGAACCATGTAATTTAGTGTGGGTGATTCCACCTAATTGCACAATTCTTGTTGATCGGCACTAGACCGATTTCTCTGTCGTTTTGGTACCCTGTGTCCGTATTTGAAACCTTGAGATTTCTACGACAACCGAGAGTTGCTAATGTGTCGAAGATGCACTTTGTGGCTTGAAAATAATCAACCACGGGTCAATTGCACTGAAAATTCCTAAAAGCTACCCGGTAGATTAGGACGCGCTCATATCGCGCCATTGAAATTAACCGAGAAATTGAACTCGATTTCAGAAATTGAAGGTTCTGTTATGTCACAATTCATTTTAGGAACGTCGACTCATCTTCAGAAGATTTTTCTACAAACCGAGATTTTTGGCGAAAAAGCAAAGTAAGGCCGTTTTTGTTCGGGATTGTCAGAGGGCCATTTTTAATCGAATCTTCGGAATGCAAGTTGGATCATTTGATGGGAAAAAGTCGTAAGAGAGAGAAGGACACATGGGCGGATTTAATTGAGCTTCAATTGATTTGAATTGATTGAGAATTGATTGGAATTGAGAGAGAATTGAATGGATTGAATGGGGGAATGTCCAAAATTCGTAACTCCCATGGCACACCACATTTTGCACCCATTGCCAAGCTTGTAGAGGAAGGTTGGAGGAGAGAGAGTGGCTGAGGTCATGTGGTGTCATGGTGGGGGCAAAGCCAATGAGAGATTGGCAAGTGTTGAGCTCTAGAGAGCCCAAGGAAACCCCCTTCTTAAGCAACCTTCTTCTCTCTTAATCCAAGGCCTTCTCCATTGTTGTTGAAGGAGAGAAGCTCAGCAAAAACCAGAGGAACCGAGCAGCATCAGCCCTCCACCGTCGCATGCCCATCGGACCCCATTTCCTCCTTTGTTTTCCCCTCGTTCCAGTTTCTGCTCCAGCCGACCTTTCGCCAAATATTCGAGTTAAAAGTTATCTTTCCGTGAGAATCAGCCAACGCTCCACCCACCGTCGCGAAGAGCACATCCAAACCGTTCAGAAAGACTTGACGGTTCCCCGAAAGAAGCCCTGTAGCCTCCCGAAATTGGGCGCGAAGGAACGGCCCGCCGGACCGCCTGGTTCCGCCCTGCTCCGCCCGTTTCGCGTTTTCTTGCTGTTTCGCCCCATTCCGACCCTTTCCTTGCCCATTCCATCCACCCACAAGATCCCCAAGACCCCCCGGGAGTCACCGGTTGCCAACCACCCGCTCGCCGGAGCTCCGAGCGGCCCGTTTTCGCCGTTGAAGTTGCTGGTTTCTTCTCTGCAGTTCAGCCCAGATCAGAAGCAGAAGACAGCAAGGTTTTGGAGACTTCGAGGCCCGTTTTAGGTGTCTTCCCGGCCTTGGTTGGTGTCGCCGCCTTGAGGTTTATCGACCGCCTTGGCGTCGTGGTCGTCGTGAACTCACCGGCGCGCAAAACCGGTGAGTTTATCCTCTAATCCTCGCTTAGTAAGTTAATGATGCTTAAGGGATGTTTAGATTAGTCTAATTAGGTTTAGGTGGTTAGATTAGTTTATTTTAATGTAAATTAGATTAGTTGTATGATTAGTTTAATGTGTGTTTAATTAGGGCTAATTGTATGATTAAATTAGTGTAATCTTGTTTAAGCCCTAATTAATTATTTTTAATTAATTAATTATTTCGAATTTATAAATATTATTTTATTAAATTATATTATTATAATATAATATTTAATTATTTAATTTTCGGAATTAAATTTAATTATTTAATAATTTCGAAAATTTTTTAGGGATGGCTAGGTCGTTAGAATTTCGTCTTGATCGCAGCGGTGCGGTCGGTTTGTGCTAATTGTATGTTTAAATTGAGAAATTGAGTGATTGATGATTATGGTTAATAATTCCAAAAGTGTGGAATTGAGTGATATTGATGAAGTTGTGGTATTTAACTTGAAAATACCCGGTGTTAGCTTCTAACACCGTGATTGGTTTGTATGGCTAGTTTGAATCGTTGGTTGTTATTGGATTGAATATCCAGTTCTATGGTTTATTATTGAATGATCAGCTTTGGCGAGCATTTGTTTATATATATGTATCAGCTTGGGCGAGCAATTATTATATACATATATATATCAGCTTGTGCGAGCTATCATCTATGTATATATCGGCTTGTGCGAGCTATCATCTATGTATATATCAGCTTGTGCGAGCTATCATCTATGTATATATCGGCTTGTGCGAGCTATCATCTATGTATATATCACTTGTGCGAGCTATCATCTATGTATATATCGCTTGTGCGAGCTATCATCTACGTATATATCGGCTTGTGCGAGCTATCATCTATGTATATATATCGGCTTGTGCGAGCTATCATCTATGTATATATCGGCTTGTGCGAGCTACCATCTATATCAGCTTGTGAGAGCATTGCATCCATTTCAGCTTGTGCGAGCCGTAAATATATTGATGGATGAATAGATGGTATGGTTTAATAGATGATATGAATTGATAGATATGTGGATAGTATGATATCAATTGGATTGATTGAATTGATAGACCGATGGGTGTGTCGGTAGTTTCAGCTTGTGCGAGCATTGTTGAATATGAATTGTGCGACGTGCGGGGAAAGGACCGAGGCGAGGTAAGTCCTCTATCCTATTTGTGTGGCTAGAGCGCCCGAGGCGTATTTTCTTCCTAATTGGGTCTTAGGGGTAGGACTCGGCGAGACATTGTCTCATCCCGGTTTGGGGAAAATATTTCAGGTCCTTAGATGGCGGTCGTGGAGGACTCGAAGCCATGGACATTTGTGGAGGTGGAGATCGAAGAATCGGCGAACGTGTCTGACTAGTGGTCATAGGACAGTTCCCTTTTTGTTGAGCCTGTCTATTTTGTAGACAATCCAGTGTTGTATATAAACCTATGTGTTTATAAGAAGGCTTGTTTGGTTGTAATTGATTGCCACCTTTTCTATCCCAAGTTAAATGTTGTCGGGGATTTGTTTCGCTTCCGCATGTGCAATAAAAATGAATGGGTCGGCGACGTGTCCTGGGAAGTCGCATAATTTCTATCGACCGTAGAGGGATGTGCGCGCGCTCGGAGGATCGGGGCGTGACATCCCCGTTTAAGTGGTATCAGAGCGGGTCTGTCAATGGAGTGATAAGGTGCGATGAGTTATGGGATAGTTAGTAGGAGTGGCTTTTATTTCATCTTTGGTGCATGTGGGCGATAGTTGTTTGGTAAATTGTTTGATGTGGATCACTCAAATTCTAATCTGGGATTAGAATTGAGAAACAAGTTTTGTAAAGATCGTAGATGAGTGATCGGGAGCATAGGACTCCAAAGAGAGAACCTTTAGACCGGTTACTCGGGGTGGAATGCCGACAGGGATCGGTACCCGAGGTGGTCGTGGCGAAGCGCCGGCTTAGACCAGCGCGAGTGTGAGAGTACCGCTGTAGGTCGGTACTAGTGTAGCAGCACCGAGCGATCCTAGGTTCGATGGGATCGTTCGGCGCTAGTGTTCTTTGGGAGCTCGTTGAGCCATAAGCTCGGGATCGAGCCGCCGTTGTTGCCGTGCTTGTTGAGGCCCGGCCACTGAGTTGTGATGTGGGAGCAAGCCGTTGCATCCGAGTCGAGGTTCAAATTCGGTAGAGATGGAAACCAGTTTGGGAAGGAGCTTATGATTGGAGAAAAGTATCCCATTTTCGTCCAATTGGAAATGCGGGATGGTAAGGTCGCAATGAATCGAATGGAGTGTGTCGTGCGACGGAAGCCGACATGGATCGAGTCCCATGTCCTGGTAAGACGGGTACTTGTTATGTGTGTGACCAACGGGGTTACCCGGCTAGAAACGGTCTTAGAAAGCCGATGGTATAGATCGAAAGGAGTACGCCATAGAACACATCGTGGGGTTTTGGAACAGCCTTGTATAAGAAAGAGTGCATCATTGTTACGACGGTAGGCGGGGACTCATTATTTGTGTGTCAAGTTTGAGAAAAGAAGTGTGAGTCTGCCCGGTGACCAAGCACAATGGGAGCATGCTTTGAATGTGGCCAGCATGGCCATCGGGATAGGAACCGTCCGCATAAGTCAAAGAGAACTCAAGCATCGCTACCGCCGACAGGACGCCACTAGGATGGCGAAAGGAATATGAATGGATTGACCATGCATCGATCAAAGGAAGAATGTTTTGAGATGTTTTTATCAGAGTATCGCAGCGAGATTTTCAGTGAAGGTTGTAGAATTTTCATTGCGGTGATAAAGTAATAGAAAGATGAATCTCTGACTATAGCCGTTCTTGAAGGGTTTGCTTATATATGACCTGGAAGTCATTTATAAAAAGGTCGCTCGAGGAGCTTTCGGGGTTATGAATCGTGGTAGAAATATAATTCAGTTTGTTCGGTTAGCATGTGAAAGTTTTGAATTACTAAAAGTCGGAAGGGACCTCCAATCCCCGTTATTCGTCCTTTGAAGACAACCTGGTTGGTTGTAAGTTGCCAAATCTGTATGGCAACCGTAGTGGATACATCGGTTGAAGAACCGAATATGGAGAACATAGCCATGGTACGAAGTTTTCGAGGTGTTTCCTAAAGAAGCGCCAGTCTGGCGTCGAAAGGGAAATAGAGTTCGTGATTGAATTAGCACCGGAGTAGAGCCGGTCCCTAAGGCTCCTTACCGGATGGCTTTATTTGAGTTGAAAGAATTGAAGGTGGAGATGCGGGAATTGTTAGATAAGGGATTCTTACGTCCCAAAGTGCATCACCTTGAGAGCACCGTTCTGTTCGTGAAAAAGAAAGATGGTTCGTTGCGTTTGTGCATCGATATTCTCCAAGATCGACTTGAGGATAGAGTATCGTTAGTTGAGGATCAGGAAGAAAGACATACCGAAGTTGGCATTTCGCACTTGATACGGCAATTGTGAGTTCACTATAATGCCGTGTGGTTTGACGAACCTTCCAGTTTGTTTGTATGGATCGATGAACAAAAAGTTTAAGGGTACTTGGATCAGTTCGTGATAGTGTTCATTGAAGTTATCTGGTGTGTTCGAAGAGTGCTTAGGAGCACAAGAGACATTTGAGGATGGTACTTCAAATCTTGAGGACTCTTGGATTTTACGATGAGCTTAGCAGATGCGAGTTTTGGATGACTCGTGTTGCGTTCCAAGGTCACGTGATTTCAGGTGAAGAAATCTTCGTGAACCCCGCCAAGATTGAAGTGGTGATCAATTGGCCGAGATTGACTACAGTGACAGAGATCAGAAGTTTTCTGGGTTTAGCAGAGTATTACAGAAGGTTTTGTGGAAGGGTTTTCAGCTTTAGCGTCGCCGTTGACAAGATTACTAGAGAAGGAAGAGAAGTTTGTGTGGACAGACAAGTGCGAGCGTAGTTTTCACGAGCTTAGCGAAGCTAACTACCGCACTGTGCTGACCATTCCATCTGGTCCTGGAGCTTACGAGATCTACAGTGGTGCGTCGTTTAGAGGATTGGGTTGCGTGCTAATGCAGCATGGCAAGATTGTTGCATACTCGTCCTGTCAGTTGAGACCTCGTGAACGGAATTACAGATGCATGACTTAGAACTTGCAGTAATTATTTTCGCTCTGAAGATTTGGAAACATTAATTGTGCAGAGAAAGCTTCGTTGACCGTTAAAGTCTCAAAGTATTTATTCTCTCAGAAGGAATTGAATATGAGATAACACTGTGAACCAGATCTTTGAAGGACTAGGATGGTGGTATCTAGTATCACCCTGGAAGGATGAAAGAAGTCACTGCTGCGTTGAGTTGAGAGTCTTCATTTGTGCATATGCTGGGTAAAGTATGGACCTTACTTGAGAAAGTTCGAAATTCGATTTTCAAATCTGAGGTAGGCCACCTTCGAATTTTATGGCCACCCTCAGAATTGAACCGGATAATCAGGTTAGAATCAGACGCTTCAGTGGATAGACTCAGAGATTCAAAAGATTCTGCAAGAGGATACCAAGAAAAGGAGAACTGATTTTCAGATTTCTGAGGACGATTGAGTATACCTGATGATATCGAGATTTAAAGAAGAGATCTTATCGGAAGCTGGTCGTAGCAGCTTCAGCTTTGTCCAAACAGTACAAAGATGGGTCAGAATTTGCATCAACAGGATTAGTAGACCGATATGAAGACAGATATCACTGACAGGTCGCAAGTGTCAGATGTGCTATCAAGTGTAAGCAAAGTATTGCAAGTCGAAAGGACCTTTGTAATCTCTCAAAATCCCCGTGTGGAAGTGGAAGCACGTCACAACGGATTTTTGTGACAGGTGTACCAAGAAGTCAGTGTGTTAACAATTTCATTTTGGGTAGTAATTGACAGACGGAAGAAATCAGCCCACCTTGTGGCTGTGCGAAAGGATCTTGATTTGATTAGGCATGTAGAGGTGTTTGTGCATCAGATAATTCGTTTGCTTAGAGTGACAATGACTGAGTTGTATCAGATCTATACCAAAGGATCTCAGTTTTAGCAGATCAGTCAGATAGTTCCTTTTTAGTCAGTGCAGAGCAGAGTGTTCAGAACTTTAGTTGTTGAGTTGAGATCAGAAAATGAAAGGTTGCAGCTCAGAGTCAGTTTAGCAGTCAGTGGACGCAGTTGCAAATATCAGTGGCAGATTAAGGACCGCTTAGAGCCGCCGGGAAAATTTACGCAGTTAAGTGTCGAAAACCTTTGAATTTTCAGGTTGAGAATCCTATTCATCCTTGGATGTCGCCTAGGATAGGGACATCTCGAATTGTTAAGAAAGGAGAGCCGGAACTGTTTAAATGGTAGAATATTTTGAGTTTGAGATCAAATAAGGATTTTGACCTTAAAAGGAAAAAGGAAGCAGTTTGGTGCACCGTCGGCGCCTCTAGCCGAGTGGTACCCGGGGTGAAGCTGCAGGTCCGAAGTCGGGAGTTCGAAGCCCCGACGCGGCAGTTAGCCGCTTAGTGGAAAGAAAAAGAAAAGAAAAATAAAAAGAAAAGAAAAAGAACAAAAAAATTTTGCAATTTTCATTTTTGTAAAATTGGTCAAGTGCTTAGTCTTTTTGGAATCAAGATTTGGTCTGGACAAATTGGAAGTGATTCGTCGGCACCGAAAGTATTGGATAGCATTACTGGGCAGAATGAAGGATTTGGGAAAGTGAAGATTTGATGAGACGACAATACCCCACCATTTCGAAGAAAAATTTTTAATGGTTTAAATTTCGAGGACGAAATTTTTATAAGAGGGGAAGAGTTGTGACATCCCGATTTTCCAATTTTGGTTTCAATTTAATAAGTCGGGCATTTCATCTGCGCACCTATAGCTCTCTTCTCTGAGTTGGCCACTCACGAGATAACTAGTCTATCAGGTGAAGCCGTTAAGGAATCTATACGCAATAGACTTGAGAATTCGACCAGAACCGGCGCTCGACCGTGCTAATCTGCAAGGGTCATTACGGCACGAGATCGATTAGAGACCGGAGATAGGTCGATTCAAACAGAACCATGTAATTTAGTGTGGGTGATTCCACCTAATTGCACAATTCTTGTTGATCGGCACTAGACCGATTTCTCTGTCGTTTTGGTACCCTGTGTCCGTATTTGAAACCTTGAGATTTCTACGACAACCGAGAGTTGCTAATGTGTCGAAGATGCACTTTGTGGCTTGAAAATAATCAACCACAGGTCAATTGCACTGAAAATTCCTAAAAGCTACCCGGTAGATTAGGACGCGCTCATATCGCGCCAGATTGAAATTAACCGAGAAATTGAACTCGATTTCAGAAATTGAAGGTTCTGTTATGTCACAATTCATTTTAGGAACGTCGACTCATCTTCAGAAGATTTTTCTACAAACCGAGATTTTTGGCGAAAAAGCAAAGTAAGGCCGTTTTTGTTCGGGATTGTCAGAGGGCCATTTTTAATCGAATCTTCGGAATGCAAGTTGGATCATTTGATGGGAAAAAGTCGTAAGAGAGAGAAGGACACATGGGCGGATTTAATTGAGCTTCAATTGATTTGAATTGATTGAGAATTGATTGGAATTGAGAGAGAATTGAATGGATTGAATGGGGGAATGTCCAAAATTCGTAACTCCCATGGCACACCACATTTGCACCCATTGCCAAGCTTGTAGAGGAAGGTTGGAGGAGAGAGAGTGGCTGAGGTCATGTGGTGTCATGGTGGGGGCAAAGCCAATGAGAGATTGGCAAGTGTTGAGCTCTAGAGAGCCCAAGGAAACCCCCTTCTTAAGCAACCTTCTTCTCTCTTAATCCAAGGCCTTCTCCATTGTTGTTGAAGGAGAGAAGCTCAGCAAAAACCAGAGGAACCGAGCAGCATCAGCCCTCCACCGTCGCATGCCCATCGGACCCCATTTCCTCCTTTGTTTTCCCCTCGTTCCAGTTTCTGCTCCAGCCGACCTTTCGCCAAATATTCGAGTTAAAAGTTATCTTTCCGTGAGAATCAGCCAACGCTCCACCCACCGTCGCGAAGAGCACATCCAAACCGTTCAGAAAGACTTGACGGTTCCCCGAAAGAAGCCCTGTAGCCTCCCGAAATTGGGCGCGAAGGAACGGCCCGCCGGACCGCCTGGTTCCGCCCTGCTCCGCCTGTTTCGCGTTTTCTTGCTGTTTCGCCCCATTCCGACCCTTTCCTTGCCCATTCCATCCACCCACAAGATCCCCAAGACCCCCGGGAGTCACCGGTTGCCAACCACCCGCTCGCCGGAGCTCCGAGCGGCCCGTTTTCGCCGTTGAAGTTGCTGGTTTCTTCTCTGCAGTTCAGCCCAGATCAGAAGCAGAAGACAGCAAGGTTTTGGAGACTTCGAGGCCCGTTTTAGGTGTCTTCCCGGCCTTGGTTGGTGTCGCCGCCTTGAGGTTTATCGACCGCCTTGGCGTCGTGGTCGTCGTGAACTCACCGGCGCGCAAAACCGGTGAGTTTATCCTCTAATCCCTGCTTAGTAAGTTAATGATGCTTAAGGGATGTTTAGATTAGTCTAATTAGGTTTAGGTGGTTAGATTAGTTTATTTTAATGTAAATTAGATTAGTTGTATGATTAGTTTAATGTGTGTTTAATTAGGGCTAATTGTATGATTAAATTAGTGTAATCTTGTTTAAGCCCTAATTAATTATTTTTAATTAATTAATTATTTCGAATTTATAAATATTATTTTATTAAATTATATTATTATAATATAATATTTAATTATTTAATTTTCGGAATTAAATTTAATTATTTAATAATTTCGAAAATTTTGCCGGGATGGTAGGTCGTTAGAATTTCGTCTTGCCGATCGCAGGCGGTGCGGTCGGTTTGTGCTAATTGTATGTTTAAATTGAGAAATTGAGTGATTGATGATTATGGTTAATAATTCCAAAAGTGTGGAATTGAGTGATATTGATGAAGTTGTGGTATTTAACTTGAAAATACCCGGTGTTAGCTTCTAACACCGTGATTGGTTTGTATGGCTAGTTTGAATCGTTGGTTGTTATTGGATTGAATATCCAGTTCTATGGTTTATTATTGAATGATCAGCTTTGGCGAGCATTTGTTTATATATATGTATCAGCTTGGGCGAGCAATTATTATATACATATATATATCAGCTTGTGCGAGCTATCATCTATGTATATATCAGCTTGTGCGAGCTATCATCTATGTATATATCAGCTTGTGCGAGCTATCATCTATGTATATATCAGCTTGTGCGAGCTATCATCTATGTATATATCAGCTTGTGCGAGCTATCATCTATGTATATATCAGCTTGTGCGAGCTATCATCTACGTATATATCAGCTTGTGCGAGCTATCATCTATGTATATATATCAGCTTGTGCGAGCTATCATCTATGTATATATCAGCTTGTGCGAGCTACCATCTATATCAGCTTGTGAGAGCATTGCATCCATTTCAGCTTGTGCGAGCCGTAAATATATTGATGGATGAATAGATGGTATGGTTTAATAGATGATATGAATTGATAGATATGTGGATAGTATGATATCAATTGGATTGACTGAATTGATAGACCGATGGGTGTGTCGGTAGTTTCAGCTTGTGCGAGCATTGTTGAATATGAATTGTATGCGACGTGCGGGAAAGGGCGAGGCGAGGTAAGTCCTCTATCCTATTTGTGTGGCTAGAGCGCCCGAGGCGTATTTTCTTCCTAATTGGGTCTTAGAGGGTAGGACTCGCCGAGACATTGTCTCATCCAGTTTGGGAAAATATTTCAGGTCCTTAGATGGCGGTCGTGGAGGACTCGAAGCCATGGACATTTGTGGAGGTGGAGATCGAAGAATCGGCGAACGTGTCGACTAGTGGTCATAGGACGGTTCCCTTTTTGTTGAGCCTTTGTCTATTTTGTAGACAATCCAGTGTTGTATATAAACCTATGTGTTTATAAGAAGGCTTGTTTGGTTGTAATTGATTGCCTGCTTTTCTATCCCAAGTTAAATGTTGTCGGGGATTTGTTTCGCTTCCGCATGTGCAATAAAAATGAATGGGTCGGCGACGTGTCCCTGGGAAGTCGCATAATTTCTATCGACCGTAGAGGGATGTGCGCGCGCTCGGAGGATCGGGGCGTGACACTTATCCTACAGGATGAAGAGGTTGAGGATGATCTCACTATTTTTGCATTTGCCTTGAAAAATCTATAGAGCTTTGTTAGTTTTGAGTAGCCAGAAGACAGAGAAGGAAGAGAAGAAACAGAGGAAAGAAGAGAAAGAAGAGAAGCAGAAGAAGAATAGGGTCAAGATGACTCCTTTGAACCAACACTTGCAGTATCCTTGTCAAAGGATTCTGAGAAGACTAAGAGTGGAACTGCAGGAGATACAAAAGAAAAAGAACATCATCTAGGAGCTGAAGCTAAGAAAGAACAAGAAGAAGATTTTTCTTCTCCACCTGTAGCCACAAAGACAGGGGGAACTGCTGAGAAATTAGGTACTTCTTCTTCACCTGTTTTTCCTAGTGATGATGTTAGTCTTTCTCCTATCAATCTATAGGATGTCAATGCCTCTCAATTTCCTAAAGTTGATGTTGAGGCATCATCTCCAAGTCTTGGAGATCGAACTGCTGATATTCCCTCTCATCTCAACTCTCTTGGAATTAATTTGGCTGGACAAAGTGCACCAACTAAAACTACTACAGACTTTCAAAGACTGCTAGAGCTCCTTCTGGAGTTAAAGGGTCAGCAATATGGAATGGAGTTTGAGATAAAGAATCTCCACCAAGCCTTGAAGTCTACTTCAGATTTTATACATGATCAGATAAAAACCCTTAAGCTTCAAGTTCAAGCGACTGCAAAGGGTGAAGATATTGAGAAGCTAAAAGAGACCATGAGGAAGCTGGAGGAGACAGTTCAATCTATGGGGATTTCCAGCTAGTTCGTGTCCCCAAACAGCCATGATTTTATCAAACTCTTTTCTCCACTTTTTGTTGTTGACAAAAAGGGGGAGAATGTGTAGATTTAATTCATTTTTATCGTTCAACTTTTGTTTGACTTTACTTTTGGTTACTTTTGGTTTGATTGTTTGACTATTTGACTGTAGAACCTATTTTATGACATTTGCAGTGACTCAACTCATCTTGGTAATACTGATTATGATTGGATAGTTATTTATCTTTTCAAGATTAACATGTTTTATGTGGTTGCAGAATCAATACTAAGTCCTAATCAACTTATTTCTATAAGATATTATGTATTGGGTAGGAACTATTTTGCGGGTCAAAAGTTCTTGAAATCTGCGGGAAAGTTTTCTCACCATCAAAAATGAGGAGATTGTTGGAGAAAACTCCTTTATTGTTTTGAAGTTGACAAAACCTTTCCACAATCTAGTCTGAAGACTTTCAAACTAAAGTGTCAAAGTTTGAAGACCACTAGACTTTAGGTTCAAAGTCTACCCACACTGATAGATTCCAGACTAAATGCTATTGAAGACTGAAAACTTATTCAAATGCAAGATTATCCTTATTTCTTCAAGGATTCGATTCGTATGGTTTATGGAAGATCTTATGGCTGGATTAGCACCAAATAATTGACTATCCTTGTTGGAATTAATTCCGTTAATCAAATCTCTTAGAAAGTAAGCAAACTTGGAAAGTTCTACTTATGGAAAACCAAGATCCTAATTGTATGGGCAAACATGATTGACGGGCTTTCATCTCAATCATCAAACGGCTCGAGATCTCCTTAATTGATTCTGTCCAACAGGTTGACTGGAAGAATTCATTTGGTAAGTGCCAATGGTCGTGATGGCATAAAGGAGTATTTAAGGTGGACTCTATAGCTATTTGAGTGTGTGTGTGAAAGAGAAATTTCAAAGTCTGAAACTTCCTAGTTCCTTGCTATTTCATTTACTGAGCTCAAAATTGTATACAAAAGAGAGAAACAAATAGTGAGATTTCGTGAGAGACCAGTAGAGACTCTTCACTGTGAAGTCAAGTTCACACCGCTGTAAAATCTCTTTTGATTCTTAGTGAAATCTAGTCGGTGAGCTGTCAGCGTGGGAGAGTGGACGTAGGCTTAATCTAACTCGAACCACTATAAACTTTTGTGTTTTTATTCTCTTTCCTTAACTCCTTATTTCAATTCGTAGCTTTATTTAAACTGTTTAAGTTTTAAATTCACTCATAATCTGTTATCTTCTAAAGGTAAATTTTATCTACTAAGATTTGCAAAAATTGTCTTCACATCTATTCACCCCCCTCTAGGTGTTCATACTAGCCCTATCAGCATGGAAACGCTAATGCAAATGCATGATGCAAAATGAAAGAACGTACCTACAGTTACTTATCAATCAGTGTGATAGAGCATCTTAAGGTACATGATGAATCCTCATTTACTCCACAAGTACCCAATTTTCACACAAGTTCCTTGAAGAGTCTAAGAGGTAATAAATTAAAACATCCAAACTAAGAAGAACATTCACATCCAGAGTGAAGTGTTCAATGAAAATAATTAAGACATCCAAATCCAGACTGAGATGTCGAGAATTTTGAACTCGAAATACCTAAATCCAACTAAGGTATCATGAGAAAGATCGAAAAACATTTATATCCAGATTGAAATGTTTAACAAAAAGAATTAACACATCCAAATCCAAACTGAGATGTCAAGATTTTTGTTCTCGAAATACCTAGATCTAGACTAAGGTATAATGAAAAAGATCAAAAAACATTCACATCCAAAGTGAAATGTTCAACAAAAGGAATTAAGACATCCAGATCTAGACTGAGATGTCAAAGGAACCTACCTGGAATGTCTACCTTTAAGGAGGGTAGAGTGATTCAAGATAGTTAGTGTTACATGTCCAGGACATGTACCTTTCTACAGTCACCTAGCGTTGCAACAAGACTTTGTAAAGAGACTGCTTTCCTAGGACCCGTACCTTTCTACGGTCGCCCAGTATGGCAACAAGGTTTTGTAAGGAAACTACTTTCCTAAGACTCGTACCTTTCTACAGTCGCCCAGTATGGCAGTGTTTGGTTGTGTCTAGGACACGTACCTTTCTATGGTTGCCTTGACAAAAAAATTGATTTTCCAGGACCCGTACCTTTCTACGGTCGCCTGAATGGAGAAATTGCTTTTATCTAGGACCCGTACCATTCTATGGTCACCTAAACAGGGATTCACTTTCCATGACCCATATCTTTCTACGGTCGCCTGAATAGGAAATCACTTTCCATGACCCGTACCTTTCTACGAATGCCTGAATGGGGAAATTGCTTTTCTAAGACTCGTACCTTTATATGGTCGCCTGTTAGAGCAATGAATATTGTCTAAGACCCGTACCATTCTACGGTCGCCTAAATTGAGGTTTTGCTTGGCTAGGACCCGAACCTTTTTTCGGTCGCCCAGCGTTGCAACATAAATCATCTGACCAGAACCCGAACCTTTCTTCGGTCGCCTTAATCAGACTGAATCTGGATAAAAATCTTTGGGGGACAACTAATCGAGTGTCGGTGTACTCAAAAGGGAATACCTGTACAATGACAAGTATTTAAGGTATGGATAGAGATATTTTTACCTGTAACATCTCTGCTCCTGGGGATATGTCTCTTGTAAAACTTGGTCATAGGAGAGGCAACATGCATTTGTAGTCACAAACATGCATTAATTCAAGTGAGGTTCATGTGTAATGATTTCTATCAATCTTGCATCACCTAATTTCCATTGGGAATGATTTCAAAAGAATATTCCAATATGAACACATGAGTGTCATGGATGTATCAAATGAAGGATCTTTTAGTCTAAAATGACTTTTCACTCATCCTCATTAAAATGGCCATTTCATCTTGACCTTTGATACAAGATTTCGACAATCGCTCTATCTCACCATTGTCATGCCAAACAAGGGTCTGGGCAATCTCGCAAGTGGTACGACCTTACCAATTTGAGAGGTCATTAATAGGGACCGTAATGTGGGCTTGGTCAACGGCTTAGCAAATGAGACTCTTTGAGTCGAGGCCATTGAAAAATGACATTTCACAATTGTCTTGGGGTTTACAAGTCAATAAACATACGAAATGAAGCATAAATTATCTTACTCGCACTTCTTCGAGTGATGCTTTCAAACATATGAACTTTTACATTAATTCAAGTGCCATAATCTGAAGAGATTTTGCATGGGACTTAACGTAGGCTTGGTTCATGGGTTGAGAAATGAAAGGATCATTAGGCTCAAAAAGTATTTAAGGGGTCAAAGTTGGTGATCATCTTGACATTTCCACCAATTTTCTTCTCCACCGTCGAAGATTTTCTTCACATCACAACTCCATTAATTGCAACAACATTTGAGTTTTTTTTAGTACCACATTGTTGGGGATACGACTCACTACATCAAGTGTTTGATTTTTCTCTTTGGGTATTGGCCTTACTTTTACCAGGCACACTACTTTTTCATGCCCCCCTTTTTTGAACTTATTTTCTTTGGACTCGCACAGCCTCCATCTTTTATCAGCATTCTAAACCATACTATTTGAATGGTTTGTTTTTTTCTTGCCTTGCCCCAGTGTGGGGGATGATCACCAACTGGGTTTAATATGAAACGAATTCATAGGCTCAAATGGGTTATGCAATGGATAAAAGTGTATAGGATAGAGAAAGAACTACTCTTCGTCATCCTAGGCACTTCAAATTATTGTATAAGTTACACTGCGAAAGCAATACTCGAATATTGACACGAGTGTGAGTAAGGAAATTCCTATCACTCGTTTCAAATTTTGTCCTTATATGGGATGATCCTTGACAGGGATAATTTAAAAAGCTCTTCATGTGTGTGGGCTCAAAGGGCTAAACAATGGGTATACCTGTAGTGTTTCGAGTAGAAGGAGAAACTGCCTCTCATCACCTCAGTTGACGTACCCTTTGTGAGATCACCCTTTTCCTCGTAGTCATGGAATTTTTCCACACATCTGACCAGAGATTAGTATATGAAATAGTGTATGGAATAAAGCTTGCCTTTCGTCATTCCTAAGTATCCCATTTGACACATTCAATTTATCTCACACAATTCATCACGGAAAACATGCAAGATTTGTAATAAATTTGGACCATTGAATTTGCAACTCATTGGGGGAATTTATTCATCATAAAAATACTTGCAATTCAAAACATGACATGGCAAATTCTATCATGAGTAATACTTTTTGACAGCATCAGAATTTGCTAGAGAAAACTCCTTTACTGTTTTGAAGCTGACAAAACATTTCCAAAAGTCTAGTCTGAAGGCTTGCAAACTCAAATGTTATGTTCTGAAGAACTCCAAACTATTCTATCAAAAGTTTGAAGACCGCGAGACTTTAATCTTAAAAAGTCTGCCCTCACTGAAAAGTTTCCAGACCGAAGAACGAAGACTTATCTAGATGCGGGATTATCTTCAAGGATTCGATTTGTATGGTTTTTTAGAAGACCTTATGGCTGGATTTAGCATTTACTTGATTGATTATTCTTATTGGAATTTACTCCTATATGAAGATCATGTGAAAGGCGAGTAAACTTGGAAGGTTCTACTTACGGAAACCAAAGATCCTGATTGTATGGGCGAACAGGATTGACGGGCTTTCATCACAATCATCTAACGTTTCGAAGATCCCCTTGATTGATTCTGTCCAATGGGTAGATTGGAATAATTCCTTTGGTAAGTGCCTACGGTTATGAAGGCATGAAGGAGTATTTAAGGCGGACTTTCAAGCTGTTCGAGGGTGTGCATGAAAGAAGAATTCAAAAGTCTGAAGATCTCTAGTTACTCACTGTTTCATTTGTTGAGCTCATAATTATATACAAAAGTAAGAAATACTTAGTGAGATCTTGTGAGAAACCAGTTGAGACTCATCACTGAGAAAGTTGAAGATTACAAGCTGTAATATCTCTTTTGATACATAGTGGAATCCAACCAATGGGCTGTCAGCATAGGGGAGTGGACGTAGGCTTGATCTAAGCCGAACCACTATAAACCTTGTGTTCTAATTCTCTCTCCTTGAACTCCTTACTTTCATTTGTATATTCGCATATTCATTTAAAGCTGATTACGTTCTTAGTCTATCATCTTCTAAAAGCAAATTACTTTTACTAAGTGTTGCGAAATTTTTTAGTTACACCTATTCACCCCCCCTCTAGGTGTTTGCACTAGCCCTTTCAATTGGTATCATAGATTGTGTGCTTATTTACTGAAGTGTTCTTACTTCTTAAACTAAAGATCTATGGCTAGTATTTTGGCTCAAGGATTGGTTGAAGGCCAAAGCAACACTAGACCTCCTTACTTCGATGGGAAGGAATACAACGTTTGGAAAAACAAAATGAAGGCATTCCTGAGATCGAAAGATCCCCGAGAATGAGATGTGGTAGAAAAAGAGATCATTCCCAAAGCTACATCAACCTCAGAAAGAGGAAAGGAAGTTGTAAATGCTGGCGAAATGGCACAAGCAGAAATAACCAATAGACAAGCTCTTGATGCTAAAGCTATCTACTCTTTATACTATGCTTTATCTCCTACTGAGTATAACAGAATTTCATCTTGTGAAATAGCAAAAGAAGTCTGGGATAGGTTGCATGTTACTTATAAAGGAATTGATCGAGTCAAAGAAACAAAAATCAACATCCTACTTGGACAGTATGAGGCTTTCAAAATGAAGCCAGGAGAATCCATCATTGACATGTTCAGTCGTTTCACAGAGATTGTAAACGGTTTAGCATATCATGGATAGCCAATTTTAGGACAAATGAAAGTCAATAAATTGCTGCGTCGACTATCCAAAGACTGGAATCACATAAAGACTTCAATAAGAGAAACCCAGAGGATCATGCCTCTTTCAGTAGACGAATTAGTTGGCACACTTCAATCATATGAAGTGGAGCAAATCAACGAGGAAGAAGATCCTAAAGGTAAGAAGTCAATTACTTTAAAATCTAAGGATGATACTGATATTTCAAATTCAGAAGATGACTTGGATGATGAAGAGCTAGCACTCATGATAAGGAAGTTCAGGAAGTTGAATAGGAAAGGAAGAAAGTTCAACTGGAAGAAGCAGAGCACTCACAAATTTTAGAAGAAATCAAATGAAGACAATGAGACAAACAAAGATATGATTTGCTTCGAATGTAAGAAAAAGGGGCACATCAGACCCAATTGCCCTCTGTTGAAGAAAAAGAAAGGAAATACAGAGAAATTCAAAAAAGCTCTCAAAGCAAAAACATGAAGCGATACTAAATGCGAAGAAAGTGATAAAGAATATGCCAACATATGTTTAATAACAAATTCAAAATCAGACTCAGACTCTGAAACAGAATCAAACTCAGACTCAGATAAGGAAGTCGAGGTTAATGATTTAAAGATTCCTGTTAAAGTCTCAAAGTATATAGATGAACTCTGTCTTAGTCTCAAAATATCTCTTAAAAAAATTTCCGAGCTAAAAAGGGAAAATTCTAAACTAAAGCAACAGGAAATTTCTTGAAAAGAAAAATTTGAAAATCTAAACAAAAGCTTTGTTAATTTAAAGGAAAATGTAGACTCTCTTTCGAAGGAAAATATTTTTTTTGAAAGAATACATTTCAAATATAACAAAAAGGTTTTCGAAAGGATCTAAGAAATTAGAAAAGATTTTTTCTGTACAAAGACCCTATTTTACCAAATCGGGTTTGGGTATGACACCAAAAACTATTCCTTTAATTGATTTTCCCAAAGTAAAGGAAAGAATCAAATAAAGACCTACAAAATACTTTACAAAAATCATTTTCAAAAAGTTTTTGTAAAACCTGTTGGCCGAAGTGCTCTCAAATGTTCAAAGTGTAATTACTCAGAACATTTCGAGAAAGAATGTCCCATGGTTTGGAGACCTGTTAAGAGGGATTGGGCAAAGACTATTTTTGGTACTAACTCCCTTGGACCCAATAAAATATGAGTACCAAAGAAAACTTGAGTTCTTTTTATGATTGCAGGTCACTATCAAGAAAAAGATTAAATGGTATTTGGATAGTGGCTGTTCGAGACACGTGATAGGAGATTCAAATTGTTTCATAAAACTTATTCAAATAAATGGTGGAAACAGCAAAGGAATAATTGTTGGATGTGGAACTGTAAAGATTGGAAGTCTCACAATCAACAATGTCTCCTTGGTAGAAGGTTTGAATTATAATTTACTCAGCATAAGTCAACTGTGTGACACTAGTTTCAAAATTAACTTTCAAGAAGGCATTTGCTCGAGGACTAGTAAGGATTTTTCTCAATCTTTTACTGGATAAAGACATGGAAATATTTACCTTATGGATATAAAACCAAAAAGATATCAATGTCTAATTTACATTCAAGATGAAGCAAATCTTTGGCATCGAAAGTTTGGTCATGTTAATATGAAGCAGATTGCCAAGATTTCCTCAAAGAAGCTTGTTCGAGGTCTTTCCAATTTGACTTATCAAAAGTCTGATCTATACACACCATGTGTTTTGAGAAAACAGGTTAGAAGTTCTTTTAAACCTATAAATCAAGTTTCTATTAATCGTGTTTTGCAGCTTCTGCACATAAATCTCTTTAGACCAACCAGAACTTAAAACATTGGAGGAAAGAAATACTACTTAGTAATCGTGGATGACTACTCTTCTTTTACATGGGTATTCTTTTTGGCAAGTAAGTCTGAAGCATTCTCTTACTTTTCCAAACTTGCCAAGAAGGTTCAAAATGAAAAAATTATATGTTAATTCAAGCATACGAACAAATCATAGAGGTGAGTTTGAAAATCAAGACTTTGATAAATTTTGTGATGAATCTAGTTTCCAGCACGTTAAATTCTCCTTACACTCCAAAGCAAAATGGGGTTGTAGAAAGAAAGAATAGATCCTTGCAGGAGATGGCAAGAACCCTCTTAATTAAGAGTAATATTTCCTCTCGATTTTGAGCTGAAGTAGTTTCTACAGCTTGCTATGTCATCAACAGAGTATGTTTTAGGTCTATTTTAGAGAAAACTCCTTATGAAATTCTTAAAGGGAAGAAGCCAAAAGTTTCTTATTTTCATGTGTTTGGTTGTAAGTGCTTTGTTTTGAAAAATGCAAATGATCGAACTGGTAAGTTTGAAGAAAAATCAGATGAATGAATTTTTCTTGGCTACTCAACCTCAAGCAAAGCCTACAGAGTATTCAATAAAAAGACTCAGTCTGTGGAAGAATCTATGAATGTCAAATTTCAAGACTCTATGCAAAATCAAGTGGACCAGACTCAACTTGAAGAATCTGAATCTGCTCTAGACTTTATAAAGTCTACTTCCCCTGAAGTAGTTAAGACTTCTAAAGATCAACATCAAGAAGAACCAGAAGCTTCAACTGAAGCAGAGGATGAGCAGACTCACAAACCAACTGGCAACTGGAAGCATAAGTCAAGTCATCCCAAAGATCTCATCATTGGCAACATTGATGAAGGAATTCGTACCAGATCCAAAAGGCAAGAAGAGTCTAGTGCTTTGGCACTTATTTCTGAGATTGAACCTAAAAGTATAAAAGAAGCCTTGGCTAATGAAAGCTGGATTGAAGCCATGCAAGAAGAGCTCAAACAGTTCAGCATTAACAATGTTTGGAAACTAATTCCTAAACCTAAAGGTAAGTCCATTATTGGAACTAAATGGGTTTTCAGGAACAAAGTAGACGAGAAAGGAAAAGTGGTTAGAAACAAAGCAAGACTCGTGGCCAAAAGATATACGCAAGAAGAATGAATAGACTATGACGAGACATATGCACCAGTAGCAAGGTTAGAAGCAATTAGATTATTAATTGCTTTTGCTTACTATAAAAATTTCAAGTTATTCCAAATGGATATAAAAAGTGCATTCCTAAATGGATTCATCCAAGAAGAAGTCTATGTGGAAGAACCACCTGGTTTTGAAGATCCAAGAAAGCCAGACTCTGTCTATAGACTGAAAAATGCCCTATATGGATTGAAGCAAGCACCTTGAGCCTGGTATGAAAGATTAATTAAATTCCTAATTCAAAATGGTTTTGTCAAAGGTAAAGTAGATACTACTTTATTCATTAAAAGAGAAGGTAAAGACTTTCTACTTATTTAAATTTATGTTGATGATATTATTTTTGGATCACCTAATGAAAATCTATGCAAGAAGTTTTCTAGATGTATGTAGGATGTATTCGAAATGAGTATGATGGGTGAGTTGACTTTCTTTTTGGGATTACAAGTTAAACAATCAAAGGAAGGAAGGTATTTTCATTCACCAAGAGAAGTACGCGAAAGATCTCATCAAGAAGTTTGGATTAGAGAATTACAAAAAGACAGAGACACCGATGTCAAGTTCTTCAAAGCTGGATAAAGATGAAGGAGGAAAGAATGTAGAACAGAAATTATACAGGAACATTATTGGTTCACTTCTTTATCTTACTACATCTAGACCTGACATTTTGTTTAGTGTTTGTATTTATGCTAGATTCCAATCGAATCCCAAAGAATCTCACTTAAGTGCAGCAAAGCATATCATCAAATACGTTGCAATAACTCCAAAGCTAGGTTTGTGGTATTCTAAAGAATGAGAATTTACTCTCCTTGGATATTCAGATGCAGATTTAGCAGGATGCAAAATAGATAGAAAGATTGTTGGAGAAAACTTCCTTATGTGTTTTGAAGTTGACAAAACGTTTCCATCAGTCTAGTCTGAAGACTTGAAGACTCTGTCGTCAAAGTCTGAAGACCATCAGATTCAAGGTTTAAAGTCTGCCCTCATTGACAGTATCTAGACCATCGAAGAAGATTTATCCAGTATCAAGGATTTATTTAAAGATTTGTTTCGAGCGGTTAAAGAAGTCTCTCACGGCTGGAGATAGCATTTCGAAATCTTTTTATTCGTTTTTATCTTAATACGAATAAGTTAGATTCGTTGATTGACAAGGTATACTTAGAATGTTCTACTTATGGAAACTTAGATCCTGATTGTATGGGCGAGCAGGATTGATGGGCTATCATCACTTTCCTTAAGTAACTCGAAGATCTCCTTAATTGATTCCGTCCAACGGTTAGATGGAGGAACTCCTTTGGAAAGTGCCAACGGGTATGAAGGCATGGAGGAGTATAAAAGGGAGAAACTCTGGTTATTCGAGGAGTGCATGATAGATAAATTTCAAAGTCTGAAGCTCCTCGTTCTTTGTTGATTCAACTGTTGAGCGAAACTTGTATTCAAAAGAGAGATTAAATACTTGTGAGACATTGAGGAAGTGTAGCAAAGCTTCTACACTATGGAATCAAGGACGTGATATTGTAACGACTCTTTTGATTCATAGTGAAATCCAGCCAATAGGTTGTCAGTGCAGGAGAGTGGACGTAGGCTTGGGAATAAGCCGAACCACTATCAATTCTGTGTTCATCTTCTCTCATCTCTGAACCTCCTATTTACTCTTTTGTGTTATTCATTTATTTAATATCTGAATTTTATTTTACTATCCATCAAATATATTCTTCTAAGTCCTGCGAAAAGTTTCGTATACACCTATTCACCCCCCTCTAGGTGTATTCTCTAGCCCCTTTCAAAGAGTACTTCAGGTACATGTCAACTGCTGGGCAACAAGTTGGTATCATGGTTTTCAAGAAAACAAAGTACCGTAGCTCTTTCAACAGCCGAAGCAGAATATGTAGCTCTTGGAAGTTGCTGTTCTCAAATCTTATGGATAAGGCAACAACTAAGAGACTTTGGCGTTGAAGAATCATGCACATAAATAAAATGTGATAACACCAATGCCATTAATCTCACGAAGAATCCAATACTTCATTCAAGAGCAAAGCATATAGAGATTCGACATCAATTCATTCATTATCATGTTCAGAACGGAGAAGTTATGATCCAGTTCATAGACTCAAAAAAATCAATTGGCGGACATATTCACAAAGCCATTGGAGAAAAATTTATTTGAGTCTATTCGTGCAAGACTGAACATCATATCCTCTACCGGGTAAAGTCTGAAAATGTTCAAACTTAGAGTTTCTAGAAGTTACGACTGTAAGTTAATACTTTCCAAATGAATATGAGTTTATTTTTTAATAAAGCTTCAAAAAGGTACGTTCATTTTTGAACCACTACTTGCCTATTTCATTTTTAGAATTATCCTTGAATTTATGGTGATTTTTCATTTTTGAAAAAGGCAGTTTTTCTTTAAAAATGGAAGTTTTTCATTTTTGAAAAAGACAGTTTTTACTTGTGACATTTCGTATACACTGTTTCACTTGCTTTATATACAGTCGAAATTCATCTTCTCCATTTACACACATTCAAACCCTAGAATACAAAGATTCTATTTTCTCTCATTTCTCATGTTTGACCCAAAAAGCTTTCACATTTTCCAATAAACGAGATCAAGAAATCCTCCAAGACTTTGACGATGTCTTTCCAAAGGAAATCTTCGAAAATTGCGAACAGGGGACCACAGCACATGCCTGAGGGTCCTACCCACTTCGACTTAACTGAAGAAGAAGATTCTCCTCAATAGCAACATCAACAACATTCTCAACAGCGTCACTCTTCACAACAAGCAACACAAGATCCTCCACTAACAGAAAAGAGATCATTGAAGATGTTGAACCAGTAAGAACGCAAAGACCCCAATTTTTGTTTAGACTCTACTCGAACTTAAAGATGGGTGGTTTTGCGATGACGTTGATTGATGAGTTCTTGCGATCAAACGGTTACAAGAATGAAACTTGATTCTTGAATGCTATGGAAAAGTTAGGCATTGTGCCTAAAGGTTATACAACAATGACATTTGCCAACTTTCCAAGTGATCCACGCGTTGGTGGCTTTAATCAACCTAAAGGTAAAGACAATGATGAAAAGATGTATACCCATTTTTAGCCTAGGATGGGTGTTGCTGCAACTATTCGTAGAGAGAGAACGAGTTTATTCCGTTCCAAGGACCACAAGAAGACTTATTCGAATCTACTGAAGAGAGGGGTTATGAACCCTAGAAGTGTGGACTTTGATTTTCTCAACTCTTTGAAAGTGAAACTGAGGGAGAAGTTTGCACTTCTTCAACTTGAACGTTTTTGCTCAAAAACCACTGAAGCCTACCCTGAACTAACTACTTATTTCTATTCAAATCTGTCCTTTCAAGATGTGGATATATTTTGCTTTACAGTTAGGGACAAAGAATTTGTGGTTGATGTGGATACATTGGCTGATGTGATTGTGTGGAAAGATGGAGTTTCCAACCAATCAGTGTGTCTTTTGGCCATGCGACTTTGGCTCTTGTTCGGGACAGATTTGCTAAAGGCAAGATTTCTTACACGAGAATGAATGCCTCCAATATTTTACTTCACAAGATCATGATCAACTGCATTAGACCCAAATCCACTTCAAAGACTGATGTCTCTCACTCTGAAGCGAAGTTGAAGTATGCAATCAACATCGGCTACAAGTTCTCTCTGCCTCACACTATCCTAATGCACATGTATAGGACAGTTGTGAAGGACAAGGGGCAATTACCTTACTCTACGCTTGTCACTCGACTCTTCAGACATTTCAAAATTTAGATTACCGCTTCTCTTTATGTTAGAACCATTGCTCCAATGGTGATTGGGCTGAGAATGGTTTCTAAAATGCGTCTAAAGGAGCTGACTAAGGAATTGGAGCACCTGAAGGAGAAAACCCCTGTCAACGCAAAACAAGACTCTGCAGCAACTAAGAGAAAAGGCAAGGAGCCCATGACCGCACCAACCAAGAAGAGGAGAGCCCTTATGTTGCAGGATGAAGAAGATGAGGACGATATCACTCTCTCCGCCTTGCGTTATTTACGAAGTTTTGTTAGCTTTAAAGAGCCAGAGGACAGAGAGAACAGAAAAAGAGCAGCAACAGAGCAGAGAGGTGAAGAAAGAACAGAGGAAGAATGAAGAGGAAGAGAAGAAGAGGAAGAAGAGGGTCAAGATGACTCTTTTGAGCCAACTTTTGTTGTATCCTTGTCAAATGACTCGGAAAAGACAAGAAGTGGAATTGGAGGAGAAGAATGAGAAAAACATCACTTGAGTACCGAAGCAGAGCAGGAATAGGATGATGAATTCTTTTCTTTACCTGAGGGCACAGAAATAGGGGGAGCTGCTAGAAAAAGAGGTATTTCTTCACCTGTCTTTACTAGTGATGTAAGTAGATCTCCAGCAGATCCAGAGGATGTCTATGCCTCCCAATATCCTGAAGCAGATGTTGAGGAATCGACTCCTAATCCTGGTGATCGAACTACTGATATTCCCTCACATCTCAAAACTCCTGGAACTGATTCAGCTGGACCAAGCGCTACAACAGAACCTACAGCAGACTTTCAAAAACTGCTGGATATCCTTTTGGATTTGAAGGTTCAACAATATGGATTAGAATTTGAGATGAAGAACCTGATGACAACCTTCAAGAAGACTTCAGACTCTCTACGGAAATATATACAAGCCCTGAAGGTTTAAATGCAAGAATCTACAAAGGGTGAGGATATTCAACAGCTGAAGGAGACTCTAAAGACACTGGATGAGACTGTCAAGTCTATGAGGGATTTCCAAATCGTTGCATCCCCAAGCAGCCCTGATTTTTACCCAACTCTTTTTATAGTTATCCCTCACTTTTTGCTGTGACAAAAAGGGGGAGAGCTTGTGTAGATTTGACTGATCTATCTTTTTGGTGGTTTATCTTTTTGGACTCTAGTACTTTTTGGCTTGGTTTTGGACTAACTTTGAACTGTTTGGATTTGAACTTTTGATGCTTGCAATAACTTAGTTTGCGATACTAATTGTGACTGGATAGTCAGTTTGTCTTGCAGGACTAACATGTTTTCTATGGTTGCAAAATCGATGCTATCCAGGTCTTAATCAATTTTTTTTATCACGTATTGCTTAAGTGTTGTTTTGCAGGTCAAAATTTTTCAAATCTACGGGAAAGTTTTGTCACCATCAAAAAGGGGGAGATTGTTAGAGAAAACTCCTTTACTGTTTTGAAGTTGACAAAACATTTCCAAAAGTCTAGTCTGAAGGCTTGCAGACTCAAATGTTATGTTCTGAAGAACTCCAGACTATTCTGTCAAAAGTTTGAAGACCGCGAGACTTTAATCTTAAAAGTCTACCCTCACTAACAATTTTCCAGACCGAAGAACAAAGACTTATCCAGATGCAAGATTATCTTCAAGGATTCGATTCATACGATTTTTTTAGAAGACCTTATGGCTAGATTTAGCATTTACTTGATTGATTATTCTTATTGGAATTTACTCCTATATGAAGATCATGTGAAAGGCGAGTAAACTTGGAAGGTTCTACTTATGGAAACTAAAGATCTTAATTGTATGAGCGAACAGGATTGACGGGCTTTCATTACAATCATCTAACGTCTCAAAGATCCCCTTGATTGATTCTGTCCAACGGGTAGATTAGAAAAATTCCTTTGGTAAGTGCCAACGGTTATGAAGGCATGAAGGAGTATTTAAGGCGGACTTTCAAGCTGTTCGAGGGTGTGCATGAAAGAAGAACTCTAAAGTCTGAAGATCTCCAGTTACTCACTGTTTCATTTGTTGAGTTCATAATTGTATACAAAAGAGAGAAATACTTAGTGAGACTTTGTGAGAAACCAGTTGAGACTCATCATTGAGAAAGTCGAAGATTACAAGCTGTAACATCTCTTTTGATACATAGTGGAATCCAACCAATGGGCTGTCAGTGTAGGAGAGTAGACGTAGGCTTGATCTAAGCTGAACCACTATAAACCTTGTGTTCTAATTCTCTCTCCTTGAACTCCTTACTTTCATTCGTATATTCGCATATTCATTTAAAGCTGATTACGTTCTTAGTCTATCATCTTCTAAAAGCAAATTACTTTTACTAAGTGTTGCGAAAATTTTTATTTACACCTATTCACTCCCCTCTAGGTGTTTGCACTAGCCCTTTCAGAATTAACTGGAGTGGAAAACTCACAACCATCCATTTCTACCAGAATCAAGGCACCTCCAGAAAGTACCTTCTTCAACACATATAGACCGCTGTAATTTAGAGCAAACTTGCCCCCAGGATCTTCCACCGGAGAATGATGGTCAACTTTTACTTGCCTCAAATCTGTTTTTTCATTGCAAATGCGCTCTAAGCCAGTTGATCACAAGTCAAGTTTATGATCATTGAAACTGATACGCTATTTTCATATATCCCTTGTCATAACAAGTTATAGAATTATGCTTTGAGACAAGAAGTAAATGAGTCACACAAACAAACCGGTTTAATATGCTACAAGCTGAAAAGGCTAGTACGAACATCTAGAGGGAGTGAATAGGTGTTAAAAGAAATTTTCGCAAGACTTAATAAATCAAATCGTCTTTAGAAGATAATAGGCTGAAGATGTAGATGACTACAAGCAGTTATATAAAGCTACGAATTAAAGTAAGAGGTTCAGGGAAAGAGAATAGAAGCACAAAGTTTATAGTGGTTCGGCTTGGTTTAAGCCTACGTCCACTCTCCCGCACTAACAACCCACTGGCTGGATTTCACTATGAAACAAAAGAGATTTTACAGTCTCACGTCCTTGACTTCACAGTGTAGAAACTCTACTACACTCTTTCAAAGTCTCACAAATGTTCGTTCTCTCTTATGAGTACAAGTTAAGCTCGGTGATTGAAATAGCAACGAACTAAGAGCTTCAGACTTTGGAATTTTTCTTTCACGCACACACTCGAACAACTTAAGAGTCTTTCTCATATACTCCTCCATGCTTCTACAACCGTTGGTACTTTCCAAAGGAGTTCCTCCAATCTACCCGTTGGACGGAATCATTCAAGGAGATCTCGAGTCATTTAAGGAATGTGATGATAGCCCTTCAATCCTGCTCGCCCATACAATCAGGATCTTGGTTTCCATAAGTAGAACCTTCCAAGTATACTTCGCCTTTCAAAAGATTTGATTATCCGAATTGATTCCAATAAGAATACTTGATCGCAGGTGCTATCTCTAGCCGTAAGTGATGTGGACATCGAGCCATATCGAGGAGGAGGTGCTAAGGACCCATTGTCTATTCCTACTGGTTCGATCACTCGAGCGCGGGCCAAGCAATTTAGGCAAGCTGTTGGTGTCATGGTTCGTGATCTTCAGCGTGGAGATAACCTTGGATCAAATCTTGAAGAATCTTGGAAATCTTGGCGCAATTTGATTATATGGACACCAAATATTTGACCAAGTCAAATATATATAGATATATATTTTAGAGAGAGAGATATATATATCTTCTTGTTTAGGAATATTCTAGAATATGACGCATTATATTTCTAGGGTTGGTTTTAGGGTTTGTGTGATGGCTAGAAAGCCTATATATAAGACCGACTGAATTTCTTTGGGGACAGATATATTTTACTTTGAGAAATAATTGAGAGATTCTCTTTACTTGTTCTTTTGAGGACTTGACCTATTCAAGATTCCCTTGTGACGGTTGATTTGACTTATCGAGCGAGATAGCGAATTCTTTCGTTCGTGGCGTCTATAACGTTGGTTGGTTGACACGTGTTCGTCAACAGGTCACGTTCATACCGAGGTTGCCAATCACAGGTTTGATTGGAGGTCGAGGTTTGCAATTCGCACCATCTAGGCCTTCGTAGAACGATCCTTCCGCAGCAATTCACATCAGTAAGATCTTCCACAAACCGTACAAACCAAATCCTTGAAGATAAACTCGCATTTGGATAAATCTTCTCTCGTCGGTCTGGAATCTGTCAGTGAGGTCAAACTTTAAGATGCGGTCTTCAGACTTTGACAAAGGAGGCTTGAGTTATTCAAACTATAGCACTTGAATCTGCAACCCTTCAGACTAGACTATTTGGAAATGTTTTGTCAGCTTCAAAACAATAAGGAGTTTTCTCTAACAATCACTCTCTTTTTTATGGTGACAAAACTTTCCTGCAGATTTGAAAATGTTAACCTGCAAAACAACACTTAAGTAATATGTGATAAAAATTGATTAAGACCTAGATAGCATCGATTCTGCAACCACAGAAAACATATTAGTCCTACAAAACAAACTAACTATCCAGTCACGATCAATATCACACACTAAGTCATTGCAAACGTCAAAGTTCAAATCCAAACATTTCAAACAGTTCAAAGTTAAAAATACCAAAGACAAAATCACCAAACAAACAACTAAGCCAAAAATGTCAAACAGTTCAAATCTGCACAAACTCTCCCCCTCTTTGTCACGGCAAAAAGTGAGGAAAAACTATAAAAAGAGTTTGATAAAAATTTAAGGCTTCTTGGGGACACGAACGATCTGGAAATCCCCCATAGATTTGACGGTCTCCTCTAGCTTCCTCAGGTCCTCCTTCAGTTACTAAAAATCTTCACCCTTTGCATTAGCTTGAACTTGAAGCGTAAGGGCTTGTACCTGATCGTGCAAAGAAATTGAAGTGGCTTGATGAGCTGACTACATGGTCTGAAATTCACACTTCAATCCATAAAGCTGAGCTTTAATCTCCAACAGAAGCTTGACCAGCCTCTTAAAGTCTGTTGTATTGTCGGTTTGAGTACTCACTTTAGCACGTGTAGTTTGAGGAGTGTTAACAAATGATGGAACCTCAGTAGGAATATCTAGACTTGGAGATGAAACCTCATTACCACCTTCAGGAAATTGAAAGGCATACACATCCTTTGGAACGGCGAGAGAACGACTAACATTATCACTAGCAAAAGCAATTGAAGAAGTACCTCTTTTATCAACAGCTCCCCCTGTTTCAGTGCCTTCGGGTGGTGAAAAGTACTCTTCTTCATGTTCTTGCTTTTCTCCTGCATGAGAATCATCATGACCCTCTTCTTCCTCTTGTTCTCTTCCTCTTCCTCTGTTCTCATCGCTTTTCTTTCTTCATCTCTCTGCTTTTTCTCTTCTCTTTCTCTGTTCTCTCGATCCTCTGTCTCTGAAAAACTCTGTAAACTCTTTAAGGCAAAAGCGGAGAGAGTGATGTCATCCTCATCTTCTTCATCCTACAATATGAGTGCTCTCCTCTTCTTACTGGTTCAGTCATGGGCTCTTTACATTTCCTTTTTCCTGCTGCAGAGTCTTGTCTTGCCTTGACAAAGGACTTCACCTTCATGCTCTCCAAAACCTTGCTCAACTCTTTCAGCACATCTTAGAAACTATCTTCAGTCCCACTACCATTGGAGCAATGGTTCAAACACACAGAATCTTGGGAAGCTGAATGTTGAGATGTCTGAATTATCGAGTAATAAGAACAGAATAAGGGAGTTGTTCCTTGTCCTTCACCACTGTCCTATACATGTGCATCAGAATGGTATGAGACAGAGAGAACTTGTATCCGATGTTGATCGCATACATTAGCTTCGCTTCAGAGTTTGAGACATCGGTCTTTGATGTGGATTTGGGTCTGAGACAATTAATTACAATCTTATGAAGCAGGATATTGGATGCATTCATTTTGGAGTAAGAAATCCTGCCTTCAGCAATCCTATCCCTAACAAGCTCCAAAGTAGCATGACCCACAGACACACTGATTGGTTGGAAACTACCTCTTTCCACCCCAATCACATCAGCCAAAGTATCTACATCGACCACAAAATCCTTGTCTCTAACATTAAAGGAAAATCTATTCGCATCTAAAAAGGATAGATTTGAATAGAAATAAGCTGTAAGTTCTGGGTGAGCAACAATCGCCTCAGAGCAAAAAGTTCAAGTTGAAGGAGTGCAAATTTCTCCCTCAGTTTCACTTTCAACAAATCAAGAAAATCAAAATCGACACTCCTAGGGTTCATTACCCCTCGCTTCAGTAGTTTAGAATAAGTTCTCTTGTGGTCCTTAGAACGAAAAAGATCCGTCCTTTCACCACGGACATTAGCAACTATGCCCATCCTAGGCTGAAAATGGAAGAACATCCTTTCATCATCATCTTTCCCTTCAATCTGATTTAAACCACCAACACGCAGATCACTTGGAAAATTGGCAAAAGTCCACTTCGCCAAACCTTGAGACACAACGCCTATCCTTTCCATGGCATTTAAGAAAAGGGTTTCATTCTTGTATCCGTGTGCTCTCAAGAATTCGTCGATTAGATTTATCGCAGAACCACCCCTTTTCAAGTTAGAGTACAGTCTGAAAAGAAATTGGGGTTTTTGAGTCCTTACAGGTTCAACGTCTTCGATGATTTCTTCCTCTGCTTGTTGTTGCAGAGGAACCTGAGTCCTAGGCTAAGAAGAGTAACGCGGTTAAGAATGTTGTTGTTGACTTTGCTGCTGCTGTTGTGGAGATTCTTCTTCCTCGGTCAAATCAAAGTGCGTAGGACCCTCATGCATATGTTGTGGTCCCCTGCTCGTGATTCTAGAAGACTTTCTTTGGGAAGACATTGTCACTTTCTTTGTGGGATTTCTCAAACTCGATTCGTGAGAAAAAAAAAAAGTGAAGTCTTTTTGGAATAAACTAGAGAGAAAGTGAGAAAATGAAGTTCTATATTCTAGGGTTTGTGTGAAAACAAAGAAGAAGAAAATCTACAGTGTATAAAGCAAACGAAACGGGGTATACGGATCGTCATTAAGGAAAAAGTAAAAACTATCTTTTTGAAAATGAAAAACTGCCCCTATTTTAAAATTAAAAAGATAATTGCTAAAAGTAAAATAAGTAAGTAACAATTCAAAGAGTAAACATACATTTTCAAATTTTCAACTAGAAATTAACTTACTAACACAGAATTAACTTACAGTAGTCACTTGCTGTTATACTGAGTCTGATCATCTTCAGACTTTAACTGATAAGCGATATAATGTTCAGTTTGGTACGAATAGACTCAAATAGACTTTTCTCCAATGGCTTTATAAATATGTCTGTCAACTGATTCTTCGAGTCAATGAACCGTATCATAACTTCTCCATTTTGAACATGATCTCTAATGAAATGATGTCGAATTTCTATGTGCTTAGCTCTTGAATGAAGAATTGGATTCTTTGTGAGATTGATTACACTGGTGTTCTCACATTTGATCTTGGTGTATGAGTCTTCGATTCCAAAGTCTCTCAGTTGTTGCTTTATCCATAAGATTTGAGAACAACAGCTTCCAAGAGCCACATATTCCACTTCTGCTGTTGAAAGAGCTACAGTACTTTGTTTCCTTGAGAACCAAGATACTGTCCTGTTGCCTAGCAATTGACAAGTACTGGAAGTATTCTTTCTATCAACTCTGCAACCTGCTAAGTTTGCGTCTGAATATCCAAGGAGAGTAAAGTCTCCCTCTTTTGGATACCACAGACCTAACTTTGAAGTAGTTGTAATGTATTTGATGATGCGTTTTGCGGTGCTTAGATGAGATTCTTTGAGATCTAATTGAAATCTAGCACAAATGTAAACACTAAACAAAATGTCAAGTCTAGAAGCAGTAAAATAAAGAAGTGAACCAATAATACTCCTATAGAGCTTATGGTCAACTTTCTTTCCTCCTTCGTCTTTGTCCAGCTTCGAAGAACTTGACATTGGTATATCAGTCTTTTTGCAATTCTCCAATCGAAACTTCTTAATGAGGTCTTTTGCATATTTTTCTTGGTGAATGAAAATTTCTTTCTTCGATTGTATCACTTGTAACCCGAGAAAGAAAGATAATTCACCCATCATGCTCATCTCAAATTCATCCTGCATAGACTTTAGAAATTTTTTGCCCAAATTTTCATTAGATGATCCAAAGATAATGTCATCAACATAAATTTGAACAAGTAGAACATCTTTACCTTCCTTTTTAATAAACAATGTAGTATCCACCTTTCCTTTAACTAAACCATTTTGAATTAGAAATTTACTTAACCTGTCATATCAAGCTCGAGGCGCTTGCTTTAACCCATATAAGGCTTTTTTCAGTCTGAAAACTAAGTATGGTCTTTTTGGATCTTCAAATCCAGGTGGTTGTTCCACATAGACTTCTTCTTGGATAAATCCATTTAGAAATGCACTTTTGACGTCCGTCTGGAATAACCTAAAATTTTTATAACAAGCAAAAGTAAGTAATAATTAATTGCTTCTAACCTTGCTACTTTTGGTGCATATGTCTCATCATAGTCTATCCCTTCTTCTTGCGTATATCCTTTGGCCACGAGTCTTGCATTATTTCTGACCATTTTTCCTTTCTCGTTCATTTTGTTCCTGAAAACTCATTTAGCTCCAATAATAGATTTACCTTTTGGTTTAGGAATTAGCTCCCAAACATCGTTAATGCTGAATTGTCTAAGCTCTTTTTGCATAGCTTCAATCCAGCTTTCATCACCTAAGACTTCTTCTATGCTTTTGGGTTCTATCTCAGAATTGCTAAAGCGCTAGACTCTTCTTGCCTTTTGGATCTGGTGTGAATCCCTTCATCAATGTTGCTGATGATGAGTTCTTTGGGATGACTAGACTTATGCTTCCAGTTGCTGGTTAGTCTGATAGTCTGTTGATCTTCAGCTGAATCTACTACTTACGTTCGTTGTTGATTTTCAGAAGTCTGTACCACTTCAAGGGAGGTAGACTTTGTGAGGCCTGGAGTAGGTTCAGATTCTTCAAGTTAAGTCTGATTCAGTTCATTTTGCATAGTGTCTTGGAATTTGATGTTCATAGATTCTTCCACAAATTGAGTCTTATTGTTGAATATTCTGTAGGCTTTGCTTGAAGTTGAGTAGCCAAGAAAAATTCCTTCGTTCGATTTTTCCTCAAACATACTAGTTCGATCATTTGCATTTTTCAAAACAAAACACTTACAACCAAATACATGAAAATAAGAAACATTTGACTTTTTCCCTTTAAATACTTCATAAGGAGTTTTCTCTAGAATTGACCTTAAAAATACTCTGTTAATAATATAACAAGCTGTAGAAACTACTTCAACCCAAAAACGAGAAGAGATATTACTTTCAATTAAAAGGGTTCTTGTCATCTCCTACAAAGATCTATTCTTTCTTTCCACAACTCCATTTTGTTCTGGAGTATATGGGGAAGAGAAACATGCTGGAAACCAGATTCATCATAAAATTTAGCAAAGTCTTGATTTTTCGTATGCTTGAAATAACATAACCTTTCTCATTTTGAACTCTTTTGGCAAACTTTGAAAAGTGAGAAAAGGTTTCGGACTTACTTGCTAGAAAGTAAACCCAAGTAAATCGAGAATAATCATCCAAGATTACTAGGCAATATCTCTTTCCACCAATGCTTTGAATTCTGGTTGGTCTAAAGAGATCTATATGCAAAAGCTGTAAAACACGATTAGTAGAAACTTGATTTATAGGCTTAAAAGAACTTTTAACCTGTTTTCCCAGAACACATGGTGTACATAGATCAAACTTTTGAAAGTCAGACTAGGAAGTCCACGAACGAGTTTTTAGAAGAGATCTTGGCATCTGTTTCATATTGACATGGCCAAGCTTTCGATGCCAAATATTTGCTTCATCTTGAATGGATATTAGACACTGAGAACTTTCTGGTTTTATATCCAGAAGATAAATATTCCCATGTCTTCGTCCAGTGAAAGATTGAGAAAAATCTTTACGAGTTCCCGAACAAATTCCCTCTTGGAAATTGATTTTGAATCCAGTGTCACATAGTTGACTAATGTTGAGTAGATTGCAGTTCAATCCTTCCACCAAGGAGACATTGTTGATTGTGAGACTTCCAATTTTCACAGTTCCACATCCAACAATTCTTCCTTTGTTGTTTCCACCAAAAGAAACTTTTCCACCATTTATTTGCACGAGTTTAATGAAACAACTTGAATCTTCAGTCATGTGTCTTGAACAGCTATTATCCAAATACCACTTGATCTTTTCTTGATAGTAACCTGCAATTACAAAAAGAACTCAAACTTTCTTTGATACCCAGATTTTTTTGGGTCTAGAAGAGTTAGTTTTAAACACAGTCCCTGCCCAATCCTTCTTGACAGGTCTCCAAACTTAAGAACATTCTTTCTCGAAATGTTCTGAGTTGTTACACTTTGAACATTTGAGAGCACTTCGGCCAACGGGTTTTACAAAAACTCTTTGAAAATGATTTTTATAAAATATTTTTGTAGGTCTTTGTTTAATTCTTTCCTTTACTTTTGGAAAATCAATTAAATGAATAGTTTCGGTGTCATACCCAAACCAGATTTGTTAAAATAGGGTCTTTGTACAGTAAAGAATCCTTTTTAACTTCTCGATTCGTTTGAAAACCTCTTTGATATGTTTGAAATGTCTTCTTTCAAGAAAATGTTCTCATTCGAAAGAGAATCTGCATTTTCCTTTAAATCAAAACTTTTGTTTAGATTTTCAAACTTTTCTTTCCAAGAAATTTCCTGTTACTTCAGTTTAGAATTCTCCATTTTTAGCTCAAAAATCCTTTTAAGAGATGTTTTGAGACTAAAAAGCAGTTCGTCTATATACTTTGAGATTTTAACAGGAATTTTAAAATTACTAACCTCGATTTCCTTATCTGAGTCTGAGTCTAGATCTATTTCAAAGTCTGAGTCTGATTCTGAATTTTCCATTAGACATATATTGGCATATTTGTCTTCACTTTCTTCGCATTCGTATCGCTCAACATCTCTGCTTTGAGAGCCTTTTTGAATTTCTCTGTATTTCCCTTCTTTTTCTTCAGCGGATGGCAGTTGGGTCTAATATGCCCATTTTTCTGGCATTCAAAGCAAATCACTTCTTTGTTTGTTTCATTGTCTTCATTTGATTTCCCCTGAAATCTCTGAGTGTTCTGCTTCTTCCAATTAAACCTTCTTCCCTTCCTGTTTAACTTCCTGAACTTTCTTATCATCAGTGCAAGTTCTTCATCGTCCAAGTCGTCTTCTGAATCTTTGTCATCAGAATCATCATTAGATTTTAGAGCAATTGACTTCTTACCTTTGGGGTCTTCATCTTCATTGATTTGTTCCACTTCATATGATTGAAGTGTGCCAACCAATTCGTCTACTGACAGAGGCATGATCCTCTGTGTTTCTCTTATTGAAGTCTTGATGTGATTCCAATCTTTGGAGAGTCCACGTAGCAATTTATTGACTTTCATCTACCCTGAGATTGGTTGTCCATGATATGCTAGACCATTTACAATCTCTGTGAAACGGTTGAACATGTCAGTAATGGATTCTCCTGACTTCATCTTGAAGGCTTCATACTGTCCGAGTAGTATGTTGATCTTTGTTTCTTTAACTCAATCAGTTCCTTCATAAGTAACATGTAACCTATCCCAGACTTCTTTTGCTGTTTCGCAAGATGAAATTCCGTTATACTTAGTAGGAGATAAAGCACAATATAAGGAGTAGATAGCTTTAGCATCAAGAGCTTGTCTCTTGGTTATGTCTGCTTGTGTCATCTCGCCAGCATCTGTAACTTCCTTTCCTCTTTCTGAGGTTGATGTAGCTTTGGGAATAATTCCTTTTTCTGCCACATCCCATTCCATGGGATCTTTCGATCTCAGGAATGCCTTCATTTTGATTTTCCACACATTGTATTCATTTCCATCAAAGTAAGAAGGTCTGGTGTTGCTCTGGCCTTCAACCAAACTTAGAGCCAAAATACTAGCCATAGATCTTTAACTCATAAGTAAAAACACTTCAATAAAATGAGCACACAAGCTCTTATACCAATTGAAAGGGCTAGTATGAACACCTAGAGGGGGTGAATAGGTGTTAAAAGAAATTTTCGCAAGACTTAATAAATCAAATCATCTTTAGAAGATAATAGATTGAAGATGTAGACGACTACAAGCAGTTATTTAAAGCTACGAATTAAAGTAAAAGGTTCAGGGAAAGAGAATAGAAGCACAAAGTTTATAGTGGTTCGGCTTGGTTTAAGTCTACGTCCACTCTCTCGCACTAACAGCCCACCTGGCTGGATTTCACTATGAAACAAAAGAGATTTTACAGTTTCACGTTCTTGATTTCATAGTGTAGAAACTCTACTACACTCTTTCAAAGTCTCACAAATGTTCGTTCTCTCTTTTGAGTAAAAGTTAGGCTCAGCGATTGAAATAGCAACGAACTAAGAGCTTCAGACTTTGGAATTTTTCTTTCACGCACACACTCAAATAACTTTAGAGTCTTTCTTATATACCCCTCCATGCCTCTACAACCGTTGGCACTTTCTAAAGGAGTTCCTCCAATCTACCCGTTGGACGGAATCATTCAAGGAGATCTCGAGTCATTTAAGGAATGTGATGATAGCCCTTCAATCCTGCTCGCCCATACAATCAGGATCTTGGTTTCCACAAGTAGAACCTTCCAAGTATACTTCGCCTTTCAAAAGATTTGATTATCCGAATTGATTCCAATAAGAATAATTGATCACAGGTGCTATCTCCAGCCGTAAGATCTTGTACAAACCGTACAAACCGAATCCTTGAAGATAAACTCGCATCCGAATAAATCTTCTCTCGTCGGTCTGGAATCTGTCAGTGATGTCAAACTTTAAGCTTCGGTCTTCAAACTTTGACAAAGGAGTCTTGAGTTATTCAGACTATAACACTTGAGTCTGCAACCCTTCAAACTAGACTATTTGGAAAGGTTTTGTCAGCTTCAAAATAATAAGGAGTTTTCTCTAACACAGGCTTTGGGAAAATGTTTTTTAACAGTGAAATGCTTTTGTTTTCGAAAAAGTTTTTGGGAGGAAGCATGAGAAAGTCCAGCCCTCAGGATTTCTCTGTGGATGATATTTTCTTTTCATAGTTAGATATCGTCATTAGACTAATTTGGTGTACCCTGTCATGCCCTCAAAATTGGAAATAAAATTGTAATTGCATTAAATAGAATCAAATGAATTACATTATTGGAATGGAAAATGCAAACAAGCAAACCCTAGAAACGAAAGCAATAATTGAAATCTCATAAAGCGGGAAATTCTAGAAAAAACTTGAAACCCTAGATAAAAAAAAAAAAAGACTCCTTCGTAGAGGAGTGTGAAGATAAGAACTTCTTCACTCAGTGACAGCATTTGCGTCTCCATCATGGCTGGGCAAAGGATTTTTTTTTATTACTGTTGAAAGAGAACGCCTTTATATCCAAAAGATTTTGGATCCGATGCTTGAAGGTGAAACATTCATCAGTTGAATGTCCCAATTCACCGCTGTGGTAATCACATTTTTTTGTCGAGTCATAACCACGAATGTTTTCGCAATTAGGCCGCATTGGCTCGCTGGTAAGCAAGCCTTTCTTTCGAAGGATTGCCAACGAGGAGAGGGGTGAACTGCCTTCTACTATTTGCTTGGGCAAACGATTGACGGTCAACAGTTTGTTGTTGCCTTGGATTCATTTGGATAGCCGGGGTGCGATTAGTACTTTCTTGGCTATAAGCCACATTCACATCAATGGCAGCCTCTTTTTCCTACTTGGCAGAGAATCTTTTACTCGATGGCTTAGAAAACCATCATTCCCTTATCCCCATCTCAATTTGTTCTCCCACAGGAATAAGCTGATTAAAGTTCTCGACATACGTGCTGGCCATTCGGTTACGGAACTCAAACGGGAGAGTTTTGACGAACAACTTCATCAACTCCTTATCACGGCATACTCCTTAAACGACTCACTCATCTTTTTCTCCATCCTCTCTAGATCTTTTTGGGAAGGTGCAATGTCCATGTTGAACTTGTATTGTTTGAGAAATGCGTCAGCCAGTTTATTCCAAGTGTCAAGAATGTTCACATTCTTCATCACATACCAACCCAGTGCGGGCCCGATCAAACTTACATGAAATGATTGGATCATGAGGGGCATTGGGCCATGCGTATGTGGTACATCTGCAAATAAGCTTTTGGGCAAGAAGTACCATCATATTTCTCGAACTCCAGCATTTTGAACTTCTTTGGCATCTTGACCTTCTCATAAACTGACAAATCGAACGGGAATGAGCTCTGTGATCCTTGCAATTGCTTCACTTTCTCCTCGAGTTTTGCAAAGCGTTCATCTTGCTCCGTCTTAAGGACACTATCAAGCTTGGCATTTTCAGCAGTGATCAACGGTGGGTCATCTTCCAGTTCAAGCATGTCGTCATCACCCGCTTGGGCCTTTCTTGTCTGCTTTGAATCTTCTATCTCGGGGAGAGCAAGTGCAGGAGTCAGATTTGCTTGGAGGAACTGAATTTGAGCTATCATAAGTTGCATTTCAATTTGGTCGGCCATTCTAGCTCTTGATCGCGTAATTATGGGTGAACGTGAGGGATCCGTTATCACCTAATTTGAATGAATGAAAATATGTAAGGACGAGGCATAAATAGAGAGCCAATCCATGACAATGATCTAATCGATTTTTGTTTCATTTATTCATGAAAAGTTCGTACAAGAAGGGAATTTCCTAAAAAGAAGCTAGAAAAATAGACACCCTAGCAAGACCAAATTTCCTAGACATAAATTGAAAACAAATTCTTCAAAGTTTTTTGTTATTTTCCAAATGATTCATTGCATGGCAATTTTCTCATTTCATTTCTGATTAACAAAGGAGTTAGATCAAATGACTAACCTAGATTGTCATGGACGGACCAAAAGTATGACAAAGTAAGTAAATTGCATAGTATAAGGATAGAAGACTTACTTCACCAGGGAAAATCAATGGCAATCACATAGACAAGCACATGAAATGAGGGTTCGATTTCTACTCTAGACAAGCTTAGCAAAGTGAAGTTAGCAGGGTGGGATGACTAGTTGCAGCCTCGCATACTAAGTCAAGTCTTCCTAACTCCGGCTTAGTCAAGAATGATACCTCAATGCGATGCAATCTCGTGGGCAGAAGTAAACATTCTTGACACCAAGAAAAAGCTTTCGGGATTGAGTTGGGCAACCTCTACTACGCGGCCTCGCGGTCAAAGTCGTATCCAACTCAATATCATCCTAAGTGTCCTAGTGCGGCCCAAGTCCAGCGGTAGGTTGTATGTGCAAGAGTGTAGTGTAAATGCAAAGCATGCACAACAGTTTATATCAAACAACACTTCAACATGAAAATAAATCATACATTCCTACACCTCCCTACAAAACAAAGGTTAGCAATCACTACTCCCCTTATACCTCCTTATCAGTAAGAACACTTAACACCTTAAATATTAGGGACATACCTAGAATCTTCGCTGCCAAACAAAAAAATACTTTTCAAAATAAGAGAAAATTGGCCTAAGTCCACTAAGAGTTTCAACTCTAATCCCCAACGGAGTCGCCAAACTGTCGCGACCGAAATTTCGGGTGAAACACCTAGGATTTGGCTAATGGAATACTAAGTCTAAACTTAGCTCGGGCTCTCCCAAGCCCATACCAATTCGTGACTTAGATTCAAATATTTAGCATGCAAAAGGGAGTCGCCACTAATCGGTTTGCAGTAGGTCGACTAAACACCTAAGTAAAATAATAGGATAATTATTTTACTTTTACAAACCAAAGACTTTGGGTACGGGGACTTGGTTACACTATATTTTTCTAATGCCCTTTCGGTACCTTTCTCTTTTTATTTCGAAAAAATGTTTTGTAAGCAGCATAAATTAATTTTAATTCACTTCCCTAACATGTGAGGTTATCATGTGGGTGCGCAAACCACCAATTTAACACTCAAGAAAGCAAATAAAAAAAACGCAGGACTTACCTAATGGCAACGAAAGCATATGCGTTGTTAGATCATAATTCACATCAACAATCCTAGATATGATTTCTAATTAACACGCAATCGCTCAATTTTTGTTTTCACTTATTTAATGAGAATATAATCCATATGCAATGTAATGCTTCTAATCTAACATGAAATGATATGACATGGCAATATGACCTAAACGATATGACATAAATAAGCATGCAGTCTATCCTGAAGCATGAAATGGATTTATTCTAAAAAAAAAAAAAAAATTGTATTTTCCATGAAATTCGAAATTAAAGAAATGCAACAATTAAATATGCAATCTAAATTAACCAAATGACCAAATCTATTGACGAGCAAATTCTAACTACATGAGCCTAGCAACAATCACTAGATGACGGGCATTTCATGAATCTAATCCCACATGACATGCGCATGATTTTTATTTTTTTTTTGTATTTTTTATGAAAATTCGTAATTAAAATCACTAAAAATAAAAATCTAACTAAAGTGAAAACTAAAGTGAAATGTTATATATTATAAATACATGCATTTTAAAAAAAAAAAAATCTAACTAACCTATCATGCAATCAATTCTAATCTACATGGAATGCAAATGCAATTTTTTTTGTATTTTCGGGATAGACAAAGCAATTAAAAGATAAACACCAAACCATACATGGTCATCAAAGATGTTATCCATCATTCAAATTTGGAACCGATATCTAATCAAATTTGATTATTTCGCTAATAAAATCGATAAATTGATCTTAAGTCTTAAAGATCAAGATATCAATTTTATTCCCGCGTGATTAATTATTCCATCTAAAGCCTTATATATGGAATAAAAAATTCATGTGCGGTTGCGAATTAGGCGGTACATAAGGAATTTTGATTATGCATGGAGAAGTAAATCCAACAAAGCATAAGATAAAATAAATCTACAAAATAAACCTACCTAATTTGAATTTTTCCAAAATCCGACTCAACGAACAGTGCCGTATGGATCACGATGGAGTCTCGGGGTGGCTCGAGGATAGGCGATCATGGCAATAGCTTGGCGTGGCTCTACAAGGCCACGACAAGTTCGATGGGCTGTCGTATGGGACACCAAAAAACCTATAAAACTATCGAAAGCTTAGGTAATTCGAAGGGGGGCTGGTGTCTCCGAGTGATCGTTGGTGTTGAGAGCTGGTCACGGTATCGAAACCAAAATGGTGAGGCTGATTAGGAGCAATCTGTGGCGTCGAGCTGAATAGTGAGTAGTAACGTCGATGCGGCAAGACCCTCGAGTTTCACCAATGTTGGATTGGACCGTGATAAGCGCGATTCAAGGCTGAGGAACCTGCAGAACGCTTCTGCACTAATGGGTGGACGTCGGCGACGCTGTTCAGGCCGCTTTGAAGCACACCTGGACTGTTGGCGGAAGCTGGGATGCGGTGGGATGGTAACGAAACACCTGGCGTGGCAGAGCAGAGAGGACCACAGACTGGATGACGTTTGAAGGTCTGAGTGCTTGCTGGAGAAGCTGAGGGCGCTGCTGGGATCGATGAGGAATTGCTGTGATGCCGCCTAGAATATGCTGGTTTGACTTTGTAGGAGCAGCACCGAAACTTGCTACGTTCGGACGTCTTCCCCTAGTCACTCTCTCCCTCTTCATGTCTACCTGTGTCTTTTTTTTGTGCAAAGTCCTCTAGCACCCCCTATACCTTCAAGTGATCAAAAAGAGAAGCCCCCCAAAACCCTACACGTTTAACCTATTTATAGGCCACGGATTAGGGTTTTAATTTTTCCAAATCCATATCCGCGGATATTTCTTTTCCAAATGCAATACTTGTTTTTTGAATTGAAATCTCACAAAGATAAATCCGTGAAATCTCCCCGAGGATACGGACTTCGGCCGATTTGCTTTCTTCGTGAGCTTAGCCCAACTCATCAAATTAAAGTTCTGAACCATCAATTCGAACCCATCTGTCATTGGCCCGTTGTAAATGCAAATTAAAAATAAATGCACCTAAAACTATATGCTATGCAATTAATTAATTAATTTTTTGTTGGGGTTAAAATTAATCCCTAATTTTTAATGCGATAAATAACTAAACGGGTCGCCAAATTTTAGGTGTCAACACTTCTTCAAGAGAATTTACTTCGAACTCTCCTCCATATTTAACAGCATTTCCCTGCAAAATTCGGGAAAATTACCAAAAATCCTAAACCTATTGTGCGAATTTCAACTCAATACTAGACTTTTCAATTTGGCTAATTTAGTCCTAAATCTTATGACATTTTGCCAATGTAGTCCTTTCAACCAATTTTGATTAGAAGTCACTAACTTGGATGCCACTTGTCTCATGTAGCACGACCAACGCTACCATGGACAATTTTCGTGATTTTTTTGAGGTTTTTATATTTTTATTTCTTTTTTTTAACTACAATCGACAAGGGTCATGGGGGCCTCAACAATGGCTTGTGACCCTCATCAGCCATTAAGTGAGGGCTTGCAAGCACTTGGCAACCACTAGCAATGGTCACATCCCTCGCTCATGGTCAATGAGGGCTTATAGGCCCTCGCCCAATATGGGCGATGGTCGTCTCATCCGCAGTAGACAAGACCGCTATGACCTCGTCTAGTGATAACGACACTAGTTGGCAATCACGAGGCCCCCAACAACCCACATCAACCACAGTGGAAAAAAAGTGGAAAAAAAAAAGAAAAGGAAAAAATAAAAAATTCATAATTTTTTTATATAAAAATTGCAAAAGTAGTCCACATTAGCGTTGGTTGTACCATATGAGACGGTTGGCATCCACATCAGTGATTTCATGCCAAAATTGGCCGGAAGAATTACATTGGCAAATTGTTAAAAGGTTTAAAGTTAAGGGTTAATATCATGAAAAACCTTAAATTGATAAACTAATTTTTTATTATAAAAAATCTCAAATTGGTAAACTTTGATAAATTTACCCCTGAATTAAATTATTGACCATAAAAAACCCCAAATTGATACACCGTAATAAATTTATCAAAAATAACTTTTGACAACTAAAAACCCCGAATTAATATATTAGCGACAAATTTACCATCCATTAGTTTTCATTAAATTCTACCATTAAATTGCTAAGTTGGGTGACATGTGGCAATAGACGGATATATCAATTTGAGGTTTTACCCTCCGTTTGTCAAAGGTATAATAATTTGTGATTTTTCGTAGTATTAATCCAATAGAAACTAAAATATAGTAAATTTATCACAAATATACCAATTTAGGATTTTCAATGGTCATAAGTTTAGTTTGGAATAAATTTGTCACAAGTATATCAATTTGGGATTTTTTTGTGGTTACAAAATTAGTTTGAAATAAATTTATCGCAGATGTACCAATTTGGGATTTTTATGGATAAAAAAATTAGTTAATGCTAAATTTATCTCAAATGTATCAATTTAGGATTTTTCGTGGTATTAACTTCAAATTAAATTAGCCAACTTGAAAATTCATGACAAAATTTGTATTGGTACAGTAATTTTATAACCTTTTTGTAGTTATCCCTTATACATATGCTTTTCTATATGCACTTGCCTACATCATTCATACATATTCGACTGATTTATTAATCATGCTATATCTTTAAAAACCCAACATGACCCATTTATTAAAAGAGTCACACAACATGATACGTGTAAGATATAAACCCTTATAAAAATATGTTCAAATGTATGTAATAGACAGATTAAAAGGTCAATTAGCAAAGAAAACGTTTTTTTATTTGTGTATAAAAATTAATCCATTTAAACTCAATTTGAATACGCTTATAATAATACGTTTTCACGTCATGTTAACGAGGGCCTACTTTCCTAAAAAAAAACTCAATTTTAGGCCCAATTTCAAATCTATCCTAAACCTTTTTTGTCTAAAAATTCACCAAATTTTACTCTAATCCCAAATTTGTCCATGCATTCAAAAACTACCACTAATTTCCCATAAAAAGTTCATGATCAAAATGTGCGTGTTCATCAACACTCTCACCTTCATATGGAACAACAATAGTCTCTTCGCAATTTTTGGACAAAGGTTAACGGAGGTAGATTTGGACTAAAGTTAAAGTTAGTAATTTTTTAAGACAAAAGAAATTTATGATAAAATTGGGACTAGATCTAAGGTTATGGGTTTTTTCAATGGAATTAGGATTGTTAAATAAGTGGTGTCAAAAATTGGCCATCCAACAAAGCGATGCTACTATGACCAAAAAAAAAGAAAAACAAAGCGATGTAACAATCCTTGGCCTGACTCTTTTTCTTTAACTTGGACCCACTTCATTTTTTTTCTTTAACTTAGATACATTTATATTCGTTTTTTATTTGGCTTTTTTCTTTTTTTTGCTTTAACTTACACCCATTTATTTTATTTCTTTCCCCTTTTGCACGCAATGCTCATGAATTACACGAAACTATGTCATTCAGGAGTCACGTTTTTTCTTTTTTTAAAAACTTTGGCAGGAATTTGTGAGTGACGTTGCTGTATAATAGTTTATGCACAACTCTTGGCTCTTTATTCCCAAAAAAAAAAAAAACTTATTGAATAATTAAATTAACGGCTTATGCTATTGTAACTTAAAATCATTTACAATTTTCCTTGCCAAATTTGGAATCAAGTAGGTGTTTTAAGCTTCGGAAAAGGTTGGAAAATTGTCCAGGACAATATAGTTCTTTTTAATAGCTTTCTGATGTTTAACATTAAGAATTCTTAAATTGCAAGAGAGCCTCAAGAAAATAAACATGCAAAAATATTAGCAATGTCATTTTCTTCGTCAAACTTTCATTCGACATCATGTTAAATAAAAAAAGAAATGACAAAGTAAATTCTCCGCACCTGTTAAAAGCAGAGATTTCAATACCGCTTTTTTTCTTTGATCTTCTCATCATGTTTTTAGTTCTTACGGAGTTATTTCTAAAACCGCTCTTAGTGGGTACGGTTGCGCGGATGAAAATTCTGGTTAAATAATTGAACGAAAAAAAAATGTCTATCGAGAGTCGGTACTACATGTAGAAATGGTACACGTGCAATTTTTTTTTTTTTTTTTTTTTTGGAGGGGGGGAATTCAAGTGAATAGCTGCATGTACGAAACATACTCAAAAGATTTTCTCCATCCGACATTAGGGGTGAGCATGGTCCGGGTTGGTCCGGCCACCCCTAACCCTAGGACCAACCCGAGTGTCGGTCCTCAATTTTTAGGACCGATGACCGACCCTATTGAGCCTGGGACCAAGGACCGGACCGGCCCAATGGGTTCGGTCCGGTTCCAGGGTCAATCCGAGACTGATCGATAATTTTTTTTGTCTTGTTTTTTATACTTCCTAAAAAAGCAAACCTACAAGTTCAAATTACACATCCATCGACAATGCAGCATTGTGCAACTAAACTATAAATACCAATACATATTCAGCAAATTTAAGATGACACAATAATAGAAATTTTGTACTTGCTAACCGCTCATCGAGATATGGGACAAGATGGAAAGTTCTTGTAATCATCTATCTTTAATATTCATAACACCATATGCAAAAGCGTTTTCCTGCATTTGATCATGTAGAGTCCACTCAACCAAAAAATGAGCTTCACACCACTTGACTAGCAAATCACCATAGCAACTGCAGTATTACTCTACTCTTCAGAAACTTCTACCATTTGACACAAATTGAAAAGTAAAGAAAATACAATTAAATCATAAAAAGTTCAAAATACTTAATATAAACCATGAATATATAACTTCACATCTTGTTAATTCACTTGAACTTCTAAACACCTAAAAACAAAACAAACGACACATAATTAATACTCAACAAAAGTTTTAAATTGAAATTACTATTAGTTCTATTGATAGAACATCTTACCATAACTCTTAGGTTTTATAACAGACATTTTACTTAGATTTGAATATATAAAAGAATTATAAATAATATAATGTAATATAATATATATATATATATATAGGGTTAGTCCGGGGTTGGACTAACCCAAAACTCTTAGACCGAGGACCAACCCGCAGTGTCGGTCCCGGAATTTCGGAACCGAGGATCGACCCGGTCCCCTTGGGAACCGGACCGGGGACCCATAGGTTGGGCCGGTCCAGGTCGGTCCAGTGGTCGACCCTAGATCGTTGCTCACCCCTATCCGACATGAATCTTGTGAGATTGGTGTTGGTATTAGCAAATTGCTAATTAGTAAAATGATAACACTGAACAATTATTTCACTTGACTAATCGTACCAATTATTTTGCAATCCTTGAGTGATTTAACAGGATTACAACAAGATATACATATTTACATATTGAGATAGCTCCTTATTTGTTTGTCAAAAGATTATATCTATTCAAAAACCCAAAAAGGTAGAAGAATCGTAAACCAACATTTCGAAAATAAATTGGAGCTCAAAATAGATCTAACTCGAGTTGGTTTAATCACTAGCTGGCAAATTTACATGTTGCCACTGCGTCATGTGTCCACGAAGGTCGAAGACGCGATTCAGTGATTAATTGTCAAACCCGACCATTATTATATACTTGGCAAGATAAAGACAATGTCCTTTCGCTCAATTATGACCTCGATTCAATTAACGACAAAATTCCACCTAAAGTTTAATTTAGCCAAAGAAATGGAAAGAGAAAACTTGCCCTTTCATGTGGATGATTGATATAAGCCAAAGCCAAATTGGATTTACTATAAGTGGGACGCTCCAAGAAGGCGTCTCCCACCCAAAGCAAGGCACAACAGATTTTTCACAAATCAGGAATCTCTCTTTATCTTTCTGTCTATTTCTGCATTATTGATTGCTTTGACCCAAAGTGATTCCCTTACTTTCTCTTCTTTTTTATTATACAAGATTAACTGTCATAAAATTAATATTTATAGAAATATAAAATTTGCTTGTTAAGATTGCATGAGCTCAATAAGCTTTCTCCGTATAAAGGACAAAATATTCTTTTCTTTTCTTTCATCACTCTTTTGCCTTTCGTCCATGTGGGGCAAAATATTCTCTTTCTTTTTCTTTTCTCACCTTTTCCCCTCTTTATATGTGGATTTATTATTTAATAGAATTGAAACTTTTCTATTAAAGATTATTGCTTATTGCTTATTTACATCTCATATATTAAATGGCAAAAGAAAAATATCTTATGCGTGGATGATGCTTATTGCTTTACGTCAAGTTCATGTTTTGTCATTGAATCATTCCTATCTCCATTCTAGTTGCACATCCATCTATAATTACCTGAGTTTCAAAATATTGAACTTCAATTTGTACTTCAGTGAAATTTTAAGTGATACTACATCTAATAAGACAATTGATATTATTGATGAACAAAATACAATCTAACAAGTCATACGAGTGTGCTTTTGAAGGATAAGTAGGTGTCATGACCCTCCAAAGATGAATCCGAAGGAGTTTGACAGATTGCCAAGTGGGCATGACTAACCCTGTTGCAAGGTGGCACATGTGCCTAGCGCATGCTCCTGATCGCAATTTGCTTTTATCAAGTTAATTATGACATTTTGTTTTTCTTTAAGAATCGCCACTAAGTTATTATAAGCCAATTAGACGCCAAGCAAAATGCATGAGTTTGTTTTACTTTTGCAAATCAAAAATCGTATACAAAGACTTGATTACACTAGAAATTATCTAACACCCAACATTAGTACCTTCTCTCTTTTAATGGGGTTCAGCTGGATTGTCAAGCTCCATATACAGGACACAGCATTTGAGGCAGAGAAAATTGCCAACATCCGCCTTCATCCCAAAAATAATATCCTTCATATTATGATCTTCCACTTAACAGATCCATAATTTCACACATATACATAAACTACAAGAGTGAAGGCTCAAGTACAACAATCCGTGCTTATAGAAGGCTGACACCAGATATATTATGTAATCATTGCGACAGGTCCACACTAAGCAGCTAAGTCATGCAACAGCAGCAGCTAGACATAGAAATACATCATGCGCTGGATGAGTACTTACAGGTCTCAAGAATTCAACATGATCAACTTCAAAGAACCAGGGTGCCGCACCAGCAAAGGCATATGCACTTGAAAAGGTCAATTCAAAAGTCCTCAACATTAAAATCCTCCAAATACCCTCCCATGAATATTCCTTTGCTGTGAATGGCATAATTAAGAGTTCTCAAAACAAGCATCCCTTATCAGAATGCAATCTCTGTCTGCCAGAGCTGGCATATCACAGAAGACACGACCTACGGCAAATAAAGCTTGGAGCCTGGACAAGTCCTCCACCTTAGTATCTCTGTTACGTTCTTCTCTCTTCTTTTTCCTCCTCTCGTTCCTTCTTTTCTGCCTCTTGCCATAGTAATTTTTCTCTCTTTAACTCTGGGGAGATGGGTTTAATTGGAGCTGATTTCCCAGTTGTAGAATTATGAGCCACAAATGTGAAATTGGCAGTAAGTGCAACTAAATCTGAGAAATCTGCAAGAAATTACCAGTATAAGGTAAACAGCAGAATGGATCAGTAATGAGACTATATCATGGAAAGGATAACTTTATGAAGATCTGACAGCTGATTATTGTGCTTGAACACGTCGAAAACCTAGATAAACTGCCAATATTTCTTGGCAAGATGATGTTGATTGGCAAGCTTCTCCATAGTTTGGATGGGTTTGATTTATTTATTTTTATTTTTGTAATAAGAGAATGGTGAATGGCTAGCAAATTAGCAAACTTCTCCATAGTTTTTATGAGTAGAGTAAAGAAAAAATGCAAGAGCAAATATGGTTTGCAAAGTATAAACACACATTTAAGGCACGCCCATCAAAGTGACTCCATCCTTCAGGATCGGGAGTGACGTGACTTCTGCAACTGCTTGGTGGCAGCAGATCGAAATGAATATTCTCGTCCTACAAGCCAATTAAGCAATCGTCAACTTGAGGGGAGGGAGTAGCATATGATCATCGATGGAAGTACTGTTTCATATGATACCTTCCGGGGACTGAGTAACTTCCAGTTGGATCGCCATTCTTGAGCGTCCAACCCATGTAACAGCTCACGCTATTTGCAAGTCAGTGTCAGTGGACTGGCCTGTTGAGAAACATTTTGTCCACGGAAGCAGTGACTAATGATAGAGACCTTGTGTTGCCACTGTCGATGGAGCAATGCTGGTCCAAAAGCAAAAGGCTGGATACAATGGGGATGTTCTGTTATGCATACTTCTAATGATGACTTCCCACACTATATGAACTACAGCTGATGACTAGAGAACCCAGGTATTCTGGTTGCAGAACTTGATATGGACAAAGATTGACGAGAATTTAGATACGCACATATACGAATGATAGAGACAAAGTACTTCTTACACCAAAGCAGCAGCATGTTGTTCAACATATTCTCTAATTACCAGATGACCGATTCTAGATTATTCAACCGAGAACTTGACATTCAAACTACAAGTAGCAGAGTACTGGATCTGATTACCCGCCAACTATGCACCAGCATCTGTCAGTTTTATATCAGGAATTTATCGAAGCACCACAAACTGTATTACCTAACTCTAGTAGTGTCAATGACATCAAATGCAATTCATCTTCTGCAGAGAAGCCCATAGGAACTCTCCGTTTTGCAATGGCAAAGTATTCATTGCGTTGACACAAGCAATAGGCAGGGACAAAAACGCTCGAAATTTGGTAAGAACCACATTTCAACCATCGAACCATCATTCAAACCGAGAAATTTAAGCTGGAGAAACATCGCAGAAAGCAAATGGCACCACGTTCAGAACCAGAGACCAAAGTATCACCATCCGGTAGCTGTTCAAAGCTCAGTTTAATTTACCTTACAGCAGCATGTAGTCCCAGCGAGAGCATCGACATCTTCCACCAGCTTCCCCATCCTGATCTCATTCCATGAATTCCTATGCTGATCTCCGAGCACATAATCACTTGAAAAAATGTAGAAAACGCTCACCCTGCTCCTAGACAGACTCATTGGAACCAATTCGCTCTACGGCGACGCAGCACTCACGGTCGCACCGGCATTGCCAACATCCTCGAATGTCTCAGAACTCGCTTCCCACGAGGCGTTGGTGACAGATGAGAGAAGTACGTACCAGGCCACAAGCTGATCGGTTTCTGAGCCGACGATCTGGCGTCGATTGGCGAGCGAGTAGGACTAGGAGGCGTTGAAGTCGCAGGCTAAATGTTAACTCATCTAATTAGTCAAAGATTATTTAGCAAGGAACACGTTTATTGTTTGTGTATAGAAAGATTAATCCATTCAAACTCAATTTGAATATGTCTACAATCACTTGTCCTTTGCACGTCATGTTAACAATTTGTGTCGAAAATTGGCCGTCAACAAAGCAATGCTACAATCCTTACTTAACCTGACTCTCTCTCTCTCTCTCTCTCTCTCTCTCTCTCTCTCTCTCTCTCTTTTTAATAACTCTTCTACATATTCTTCATGCAATTGAATCGAACTTCTGGCTCTTGCAGCAGTGAAAGAGAATTCAGAAACAGAGAAAGATGGTCTCATTTTATGTTTATTTTTATTTATCAATCCAATCAGCTCATGGGTGTTCGTTATTTGTAATCAATTTTCAGTAAGGGATAGAAGAGACCAGACAAGAACCCAGCGAGGGGGTTATTGATTGTCTTATAGATGAGAAGAAATTATGTCAATGGAAGATATCGTTCTCTTCAAGTCATTTAACTCTCTTTGAACAACCAATTCTATTTTTCAAGATGGTCAGTCTCAAGTGAAAAACATAAAAAGTAAAAAGGCAATCACGTTGTCAAATTTAAACATGGGAGTTTAAGAGTGAAAATGAACAACCCAATTAATCAGCTGGCTCCCATTTTAATAACTTATGCTCTTAGTGAAATCTGATCCAGCTTAATAGGCTTAAACTCTGTCCATTATGCCCCAGCAAGAAGTAACAAAGGCGGAGAGATACACATCCGTTGATGTTCCGTCCCTGACAAGAGCTTGGGCAAAACATTAAGAAAAAAAGGGCCCTACTTTTCTGTATTCTTAATGAACGAAAATAAGTTTTTAAATGGTGAATTACATTACCTGTTCATAAAAATAAAATGAAAAAAGAATTTAGAGCCGAGGAGAATATAACGACAAAAGGAATTGTTTACGGGCTGTGTCAGTAAATATATCGAAGCATATTCTACTGTTCGTCTTCTTACATTTGGACAAGTTTCCTTATTGGGCATAATTGTCCAATAGGTCTCAATACTTTGTGAGCATGTATCAAAGACATCGATTATGAGATCTGAAGAAACAGAAGAAATAAATAAATGGAAAGATCAGCTTCTTACAAATATAGAAAAGAAGGAATAGTAGCTTATGCAAAAACATGAATCTGACCAGTTCATATCACTCATATTGTTTGTTGACGCTAACGCCCTAAGATATGTCTCTCCCATTTGACTTGTGACAAGAACTTGAGATATGGTTTTAACTCCAGCTTGTTAGTTGTTTCTTTCAAGACAGAACCTGATTTATGGTATCTGATAAGAACATGACAAGAACAAGATTCTATGCTGTATGAATCCAGACATCCATAATTGATTTTAGCCAAGAAATGTTCATGAGCTTTTTTTTGAATCGTAACCTAAACAATAGCTAACAGGGTTTTTCCAGAAACACAACGAATTGGTGAGCTTTCGCTATTTACTATGTTTAGATTAGCAAGACAAAACGCGTTTGTAACAAACTAGAAACTATCATTCTATAAACCACTTTATTCTCATGGGTTTGGACACAATCACAATGGTATCAACAATACCAGCTATATGAGTTTGTTCTAAAATTATCTATGGCCCCAGCGCAACAATTAAATTTCGTACTTCTATTTAAATTTTAACACACGACTTTCAGCAGAGGGCTTCACATAAAATTATTTGGGCCTGCAGTGAATTTCGCCTAATGACTCCTTGTCAATGGTCATATAGTTGGAACCATGGTGTGATGAGTGTCACTTAGTGCTAATTAAAGCCTGAAAAGTTCATGAAGTTTGGGTTAAGCATCTCCTTATTACAGACGTAGATGTTCTCATGAATGCCAATTGTACGTGCTTTGCCAGTTGATTATGGAACTGCATAAAATTAACTGTCCCAAGAGAACCAGCAAGGCGACCAACTGCGCCAAGTACTGACACTATTGAGGCTTCGCTCCCTAGGACTCTTTTTACGTCTTTTCATGGCCTTGCGCAAGGCCTCATTGGTATAGAACCAACATCGTAGTTTGAGTTGGATCTGATTATTAGAGTTAACTGAATGGGCAGATTGGACATAGTAGATTATTGTAAACTTATTAGGGAGAAATAAAAATGAAGGCTGGGTGAGCCGGGTTTCAACAAAAAATTCTTGCAAATGCTTACAAGAATGCTCTATTCTAAGCTTTTCCATTTTCAATCATTCAAGGATAGAAATTTGGTAAGCATAAGCAGTTCAACAGAGAATTGTCTCAAATAAATTGCTAATAAACTAAATCCGATAGCAATAAACTCCCAAGTTCTGACCCTAGATTATCGACCAGTCTAAATCTGAAACATCGATGGATTATCTTATGAAGGATGCCGACTTACCAATTGCTTCCAAGCATGTTCTGCAAGCAAATTTCTCAAAAGAATTCCACCGTGAAGAAGCCTTATCATAAGAACTCTGTCAATTCTTGATGCAATGGCAAGCGCGTAGTCTGTTGACCTGGCATTAGGCCAAAGCAAACAACTCTATAACAAAGAAAAAAATACTCACATATCAACACTGAACATGGTACCAGTTTATTACCAGCAGATGTGGAAGTTCACAACTTTCCTGTCACCATCCATCAATTTAAGTCAGTGACATGTTTAGTCTCATATCCTTGTGAGACTTTACTTGGCAAGAGCTCTTATTTCTCAACATCATTTTAGTTGGCATCTACTAATTTTTGGTTCATCTCATCGTGCAGTGAGACTTTCTCGGAAGTAGTAAATAATTGGACTTCACAATGCTGATACATGTTTGGCAGGTTAGACATCCATTAAGTTCCTAGCTAGACTAATGTCCCTGAGTTCCTCTTTCACTAGGCAATGTTGTCCTGCTTTTTGAGTATCAAGATCAGTCCCCCACTAATTATCATTCAACCTACAAGTAAGCATTGCTGTTTGCTTCAGTGACTGGATAAGTGTATTCAGGATGAAGTCTGACCACTCTCAGCATCCACATGTTCAAGAACATGCCATGCCTCTTCTTCCATGGATGGGACTTCTGAATCTTCAATCCATCATTCCAGGCCCCAGGACGTATAACTAATGTAAAGTAGAATTCGTTTGACAACTGTTAGGATGATAGATGAAACAATAACAAATTTATTAGGAGTATCTAAGACATGGTGATCTGAAACCAAGTCTGACAAAAGATATAATAACTTCACAAAGGTTCAGTTCACCATTTAGATAGGATTAAAGACAAGATTTCAGTATCCCCCACTAGGTGACCAGTTCATTCTTGTTTCTCTATTTGAATTTTCTCATGCGTGATTGTTAAGGGATGGTAGATAGCTTGGGCCCAAAAGAAGGGGGGAGTAAAGAGATATATCCCCTAACCACAGCATCCTTTGACTTCTGATCAGAGTAATGGTATCAAAATTTGCTAAAAGAAAATGTCAGCACACATGGGCCACTCGTACCTCGCTTGACCTGAGCTCAGGTTGGATCACACGGGCCACAACTTTAACTTTTATCAGGGGTTCAGCTGGATTGTCAAGCTCCGTATACAGGACACAGCATTTAAGGCAGAGAAAATTGCCAACATCCGCCTTCATCCCAAAAATAATATCCTTCATATTATGATCTTCCACTTTAACATATCCATAATTTCACACATATACATAAAACTGCAAGAGTGAAGACTCAAGTACAACAATCCGTGCTTATAGAAGGCTGACACCAGACATATTATGTAATCACTGCGACAGATCCACACTAAGCAGCTAAGTCATGCAACAGCAACAGCTAGACATAGAAATACATCATGCGCTGGATGAGTACTTACAGGTCTCAAGAATTCAACATGATCAACTTCAAAGAACCAAGGTGCCGCACCAGCAAAGGCATATGCACTTGAAAAGGTCAATTCAAAAGCCCTCAACATTAAAATCCTCCAAATACCCTCCCATGAATATTCCTTTGCTGTGAATGGCGTATTAATGAGTTCTCAAAACAAGCATCCCTTATCAGAATGCAATCTCTGTCTGCCAGAGCTGGCATATCACAGAAGACACGACCAACGGCAAATAAAGCTTGGAGCCTGGACAAGTCCTCCACCTTAGTATCTCTGTTACGTTCTTCTCTCTTCTTTTTCCTCCTCTCGTTCCTTCTTTTCTGCCTCTTGCCATAGTAATTTTTCTCTCTTTAACTCTGGGGAGATGGGTTTAATTGGAGCTGATTTCCCAGTTGTAGAATCATGAACCACAAATGTGAAATCGGCAGTAAGTGCAACTAAATCTGAGGAATCCCAGATTTCTGCAGGAAATTACCAGTATAAGGTAGCAGAATGGATCAGTAATGAGACTATATCATGGAAAGGATAACTTTATGAAGATCTGACATCTGAGTATTGTCCTTGAACATGTTGAAAACCTAGATAAACTGCCAATATTTCTTGGCAAGAGGATGTTGATTGGCAAGCTTCTCCATAGTTTGGAAGGGTTTGATTTATTTATTTTTATTTTTGGTAGAGTAAAGTAAACATGCAAGAGTGAATATGGTTTGCAAAGAATAAACACACATTTAAGGCACGGCCATCAAAGTGACACTATCCTTCAGGATCAGGAGTAACATGGCTCCTGCAACTGCTTAGTGGCAACAGATGGAAATGTATATTCTCATCCTATATGCCAATAAAGCAACGTCATCAACTTGAGGGGAGGAAGTAGCATACTATCTTCGATTGGAAGTACTGTTTCATAAGTTACCTTTTGAGGACTGAGTTACTTCCAGTTGGATCGCCATTGATGAGTGCCCAATCCATGTAACAACTCACGTTATTTATTTGCAAGTCAGTGTCAAAACGGATTGGCCTCTTGAGAACCTTTCTGTCTACAGAAGCAGTGACTAATAATAGAGGCCTTGTGTTGGCATTGTCGATGGGGCAATGCTGGTCCAAAAGCAAAAGGCTGAATACAATGGGGATGTTCTGTTACTCACAATTCTAACTATGAATTCCCACACTATATGGACTATGGCTAATGACTAGAGAACTTAGGCATTTCAATTGCAGAAGTTGATATGGACAAAGATTGATGACCAATTTAGATAGGTACATATATGAGTGATAGAGACAAGGTACTTCTTACAGCAAAGCAGCAGCAAGTTGTTACAATAAATTCTCTAATTACCAGATGACCAATTCTAGATTATTCAATTGAGGACTTGATATTCAAACTACGAATAGCAGAGTACTAGAACTGATTACCCATCGACTAAGCACCAGCATCTGTCAGTTTTATATCAGTGGAATTCCTCAAAGCACCACTTAACTGTATTACCTAACTCTAGTAGTGTCAATGACATCATATGCAACTCATCCTCCGTAAGGAAACCCCAAGGAACTCTCTTTCTTACAATGACGCAGTATGCATTGCATTGATACAAGCTATAGGCAGGGGCAAAACTCTCTAAATTCGGTTAAAACCACATTTCAACCATCGAACCATCATTCAAACCGAGAAATTTAAGCTGGAGAAACATCGCAGAAAACAAATGGCACCACGTTCAGAACCAGAAACAAAAGTATCACCATCCGATAGCTGTTCAAAGCTCAGTTCATTTAACTTATAGCAGCATATAGTCCCGGCGAGAGCATCGACATCTTCCACCAGCTTCGCCATCCTAATCTCCTTCCAGGGATTCCTATACTGATCTCCGATCACAAAATCACTCGAAAACTTGTAGAAAACGCTCGTCCTGCTCCTAGACGGACTCCCCGAAACCAATTCGCTCCCCGGCGACGCAGCACTCTCGATCCCGCCGGCATCGCCGACTCCCCGAATATCTCGGATCTCGCTTCCCACGAGGCGTCGGTGACGGGTGAGGGAAGTACGTACCGGGCCACGAGCTTGACCGGCTTCCGAATCGACGATCCAGCACCGATGGGTGGAGCGGCGGCGGAGGCCACCGGAATCGCGCTCGCCCATTGAAGGGGATGCTCCGTCGTCCGTCGCGGCGGAGAATCGGGGCGATGCGAGTCCCGTGGCGCGAAAGGAGGAAGCTTCGAGAGGAGGAGACGGTGGACTACCGATACAATGTACGGAGGCCACGATTTGACAAGCGAGTAAAAATTATTAATTTAAGAAATATTTTTGATAAATCATATAACTTATAGTGAAAAAATAAATCATTAAATTTCATGAGTTCTGATGCTTTAGTCATATCTTTTCTGTACATCAGCACTTCAAATCGGGACTCCGGGCTGATGGGGCTTAGTACGTACGGTAGCATGGTGGGAGTTACATAGCCGTAACCTTCGATAGATACATTCCAGGTAGAGGGTTCATGCGACCCCACAATTGTGGAAAAGTTAACATATTCCAAATTTTAGAGCCGATTTGTGATTTTTACATCTCGTGGGATCAATATGCAAAATTGCTTGACAAAGACTCAATGATGCCCTAGCTCTTCCTAATTTGGCATGTCATCTACGGTTCTATCTGGCTTTCTGTTTGTGTATTGCCAATTTTTCTTTATACTGTCCTATTTATGAAGAGGAGAATTGCATTCAAGCACCAACCTTGGATGCCATCTGTCCATTTATGTGTAATTGATCCCATTGCTAAAGCTAATGGGGATAATTCATACTATCTTCATTAGAATATACAAAGTCATTTCATATCTTTAAATATGAATAAAGAATCGTGATATTCCTGAATTTATATCTTGTTAGTGATGAAATTGTTATTACTTGTGTAATTTTGCAATCTATCATTATACCTTGAGAAGCGGTATATTCACAATAAGTAGACATAAATATAATTATAAGTACAAACCAATATATTTACTTGTCTACTATTAGATTTTCTCTTCTTCTTTTTTTAATATAATTATAAGTACGAACTAATATATTTACTATAAATAAGAATAGACACAGGCAAAAACTTACTATGAGGAATGAAAATCCATCGATTCTTGGCATTAGTCACAAAGATACACAAATTAGTAAATTTTATTTAAACGAACATTTGTAGAAATGCCATGACGGGGGGGTAGATAAGACAAATTATATGGACGAAATATCTAAGTAGAGTATTCATTATTGACCACACTCTCAACGCTATGATCACTATCGTCTTTGTCATCCCTCTTATTGATGCGAGATTGATCTTCCCAAAATTCGCGGTACATGCCCCATTCAAGTTTGTAGAAGGAACCAAAATGAGCCATCAACAGCCATACAAAGGTAATAAGCTCTCCCCCTTTGCTCAGCACCTGCACATGTGTCTCTCCCTTAATATTAATTGCTGCATATTGCAACAGCACAAGCCACCCTTGTTTATTTCCACATTAACACCTAAATTTTTTTGCCCAAAAATCATTTAAAAAAAATGGGAACTTGTTTTTCCACAAAAAAATTTCAAGTTAAATTCTTGCATATAGATTATCTAGGCATTTAATATAGTGTTTTAAATGGAATATGTTTTTCCTTCAAAAAACATTTTTACAAAAATTAAATTAAATATATAAAAAAGATTAAAAAAGAAAAAAAAAAAAGATAAAAAGAAAAAAAGTTGGGGCCAATGATCTAAATGTGACTAGCCAAGCCCGGGAGGTCGGATTGGAATTAAAATGGCAAATTGAGGCCAAATTGCAATTTCCAAAAGTTGAGGACCAATTCGCAAATTTTGCAAAATTTTGCCCGAACCCTTAAATCATCATCTTGGTCACCAATTAAGTTGAAATTGAACTTGGGCCAACTTGAATAAATCAAATCAGGCGAAAAGGACCAAATTTGCATTGAAATGGGTATTTTCGGCTAAGAAAATGGCCAACTTTGAGGGACTTTCTTGCAATATTGAGTGAGTAAAATTATGAAATCTAGCCAAGATCTTAAATTACTATACATTAGCTTGCTAATTGATCAAAAACCGCAGCCAAATTGATGGATTAAAGCACTCAAACGAGCTACCAAAACCTAGTCCACGAGGTGGTCTCATTTCGGAGTTGCTGAGTAAGCAACTTGGTGGCCCCACCATATCCCACTCAGCCGCCCATCCAGCCTGATCTTTGCACGTGATTGAAGACCATAATGAGTAGTGCCAGTGGACGGAAATTGGCCAGGGAGAAGCTGCTGAATGCACGGGAAAGTCGCAGCAAAATCCGCACACTCAACAGCTGCAAAATTTTAAAATTTTGGCCAAGTCAGAAAGTGGGTAGACTGCTCAGTTGGTGGGCTTGGCAGGAGGGCAAAAAGTCGATCACGTGATTGCCTAATGCAGTGGAGAAGATCACGGAAGCAAGCTCTTTCGAGGGAAGAGAGAGAGGAGATGAGAAGGAGAGGAGAGAGCTCACGGTCGTCCCCCAAACAAGCCTTCAGAAGCAACTCCAGAAAAGAAAACCCAGAAATTCCAGACCGACCTAGAGAGAGAAAAGTGAGATTTTCACACACCTGCGGTAACAATTAGCCAAAACCTTCAACTAGAGAGTTAAACTTCACTCAAAGATCTTTCCATCTATAGGTCGCACGTCCAAAATGGAGTTCGGGAAGGTCTCCTAAAGCCCCCGAAAAACTACCCTCCTGGAGGGCTAAAGAAAGTCTGAATTTTTTCTAAGTGTTGAGCCCGGTTAGTCACGAGTGAAAGAAAGCGAGTGTTTTTGAGAAAATTGAGAGACAAATGAGGAAAGCCATGACCTACAAGCCAAACTAGAATACATATAGTTTGGGTTTGTTTTAATTTGGCCAACAAAAGAGGTTCTAAAGCTTGATTTTGGAGGTTAATGAAAACCTTCGTTATCAGTTCTTTCTTTGCAGATCTTGTTTTCCAGTTGAAGAAGCCAACTTTCACGGGCCCCCGAGGATCATTTCTTGGTTTTTTTAGCGAAGAACCACTTGAAAGGGAAACTAAGAAGCAAGGTAAGCATCCTAGATGTATTTTCTTTCGAGTTTGAGTACGTTTTGATCATGAAAATCAAGAGGAAAACCAGCCCGGAAAACTAATTTCTGAGGCTGAAATTTTTCTAGGTGTTTGAAATCTCTTCGAGAGTTTTGCAAGTGTGCTTCTTGGAGAGGTCGTTTTGATGTCTTTCGGTGGGCCATTCTCTATGATTTTTGTTGCATTTGAAAGCTCATGTTACCTACTTTCACTCGGATTAAGTAGTGTTTCCCTTAGATCTTGCATGTGATAAGTGTCGGGGCTTGAACATGGGCATGCAACCTGTTTGCTTGACTTGGGTTCAAACCCAGATTTGCAAAATCAGCTCAAACCCGTGTATTTGAGGACGATTTTAGTTGGGTTCTTGTGTGTTGTAGGCTATGATTTCTATCTAATATTGCTCCTTGCATGTGGTAGTATAATCTTGATGCTTTAATTCCACATAATATTGCTCATGGGTGAAGATTGAAGGCCGCAAACATGGCCCGCGAAGCTGTTTTGGGGTGATTTAATGCACGTCAAGTATTCGATGAAATGCGCAAACCAAGTTTCGATCTTGAAACGGTCGATTTGAGCTTGATTATTGTGATATTCATGTGCTGTGTTACTCCATGTTAGCATAGAACGGTTTAAGGAATTATTATTAATATTTAAAAAATAATAAAAAAAAAAGAAAAATATGAAAATTTCAAAAATATCAAAAAATGTTGGATGTTATCAAATTAAGCCAAAAATGACATCTAGGAGATTTTCCTAATTTTATAAAGTCATTTTCCTAATTAAATGATATTTTGGTATTTTATAACCATTTTTGTAAATAATCTATTTTGCTTAGATTAAAATTATTTAGAGTAATTTCATGCATCTAGGGTAATTTCATGCATATTTAAATTCTCATTTTGCTCACGGGGTCCTGTCCCGGGCGTGATAACAAGGCCATGTAATATTATTTGCCCGACTTGTATCGGGTTTTCCTTTCCGCATTTATTTTCAAGTTATTTCAATTTCTTGGATGTTTACTTATGCACCGCTTTTCATTAATTTGAGTGTAAATTTCTTTTCTAGATTATGTTATATTAAAAAAAAAAAACTACAAAAACATTTGCATAAGGATTATAATTGGTAATCAAGATTGTGTGGCCATTTAAATGAACAACCTTCCTAGAAATCAAGTTAGTGGTACCGCAAGGGCGCTAATAGAAACATTGGCGTAAACAAGTCCCCGTTCCTAGAAATCTCTGGTTGCGTAGGAATCGAGACAACACTCCCGTGCCTCGATTGGTTTCTAGCCAACCCCAATAGGCTAGTGGCGACTCCTAGAAATATTTAGGTTGTTAAGAACCAAAAAAACAAAATCCAACGTCGCGCGAGGTATGGGCTTGGGAGAGCCCGCGCCTAATTTAGGGCTATTGGTCTGCCTCTTTAGGTAAATACCCCTAAACCATTCTTCATTTTCCCCCCGAACGGAAAAAAGAGGTCGTGACACCACCCACTTGCTTTCTCCTTCATCTTCCAGTCGGCGGGCCAAAAGGAGCCCATCGTTGAGCGCAGATTTCAAAGGTTCGGTGAGCTCTGGAAAGGGCATTCCATCTTGCACTCCACTATACAATTTTTCACATATCGCGTTCAAATCCATGGTCGCATCACCAATAAGGTGCCGTAGCTCGTTCAACATCTCCGCTGATACCATTTGGGCCATGCCCACCATCGCCACGGCAGACATCAAATTAGACTGATTAAGTAAAAGATACAACATATAATCGGAGAGTATCTTGCTAAATTCCCTTAAGTGAACTAGGTCTAGATCTCGACCAGAAAAAACTAGGGCTGTGTCAAGTGTGGTTGTAGAGCTCCCAGATTGTTTATCTTTGTTGTACCATATTTCAGTAACAATATGGAATGCTAAAATTATGTTATGTATAGTAGCCTTACTGATATGCTTTGAAATATCGCCGCGATCATGCGGCATTCTACCCGGGAAAGACTGATTATCCTTGACGAGTGATGTGATAAATCCCGGGTAACCCGACAAAATAGATCTCTGTTTCACATCATCAAAGATAAAGATCCATAGGTCCTTCATAAAGAGATTTTTGGACACGTACTTTGCATTTGCAACAGCAATCATTGATCTTTTACCACGGCATTTGGCTATTTTCTCACTAGCTTGAAGGAAACAAGAGATGATCTTGTCGCCCATTTGGAATAGAAAACTGTGGATATTATCAAAAATGGCAATGCCCCAAAACTTATCGCACTTACATATCTTTCTCGGACTCTCGTTCAATGCCTCGGAAAATAGGTTGCAAGCAAAGATGGATTCTGACCACCTTCGAAATATTAATGGTGTATCTAAAACCTTGTAAGCAACCTTGGTGTTAGGTTCTACTTCACATGTGGCGTATTGGGGCTTCCTCAAGTAATACATGGTAGATACCGACTTGCAAAAAAATGCATCTAGTTTAGATGACCCTGTGGTGGTGTGCTTGATTGCAGCAACAGTCCAATCAGAGAAAACGAGTTTGAACAAAGCTATCCCATCAATAATTATCCCTCCAAAAAGAAGGATATGAGTAATTTTCACATCGAGTTTGGGGAGTCCATACCTTTTCAAGTGATTGAACAGGCCCAAAGCCACCACAATGCTAGTGAAGGCTATGATGTGGAAAATGTAGCTCCATTTGTGACGTATTGTTAATGCTTTTGTGTGGAGCTCCTCGTAAATGAAATTGAGTTCAACCGATATTAGCCTCAATGCATTCATTGAAGAAACTTTTTCAAAATAATCAATGCTCATTTTGCGTTGTTGTTTTGTGTAGATGAGATCTGCGATGAAGATCTTGAAGATTTGAAAGAATGAGTAAGCATGGTTCACCATGATGCTCTCAGCAAACTTTGCCTCGTCTTCATTAGATTCGTATCCATCCATTTTAATATTGAGTTTTTCGAACAATTGTGACGAGCCTGCGGCCATTCTTTGTTCATTGTCTAAGAGCATCGATTCCCTGAGCTTTGGGAAGCTCGAGAGATATAGTGCCAATGTCCTCTCCGCAACTTTTATAAACCCTGCAAGAAACACCAGGATCGTTGGGATCACCAGCGACTTGTCGCTAGGAAATATCCGCACAAAGACATAGACGACAGCACCGACTTGGAAGATGAGACTGAGCAGGTGTCGTTGCCAAAGTGAACTATCCTCGAGAGAGAAGGCAGTGATGGTATCCAGACCGCCAAGATGTAGTAAGAGAAATGAGGCCCAAAATGCTTGAATTGCTCCATCTACTTCTGCTACATGGGCACTTGGACGTGCAGACCCTTGGAGTGCCACAACTTTACACAAAGGGACACTTAAGTGCCATAACTTATGAAAGGTACACTTAAGTGCCAAAATCGGAGCAAAAGGGATCACTTGAGTGCCAATCCGGCCAAAATCCGGCCAAATTGCATACATGACAAATGTTTAAAAAAAAAAAAAAAAAAAAAAGAAACCCGACGTGGACGACAAAAACAACGTCGTCCATCCACATTGAGTGTGCTGACCTAAACGACGTCGTTTAGGTCATTGTGCGCTAACCTAAACGCCGTTCCTCCCTGTCCGCGTTCACAGTAGATCTCAGGCCCTTCTCTCCGTCGCCGTTCACGCCCAGAGCTGATCATCGGTCGCCGTCGTCAGTCGCCATTGTTGGTCACCGTCGCTGCTCACCACTCACCATCATTGGTCATCGTCACCGCTCACCATCGTCGCTCGTCCAAATTCGGCCCCTTCTCCCCCTCCCCTGTGATGAAATTAGGGCTCGATTATTTTATTAGGCTCGCGCGATTATTTTATTAGGGCTCGATTAATTTATTATAGCTCCGATAGAATTTATGTTGATACACTTCAACTGAAACTTGCTGACAATCACACAAAGAGACCAGATTTATTTTCGTGAATTTTTCTTTCAAGCCAATGTCAGAGTATGCTTTGATTGTTGAGTCACTGGCTATGCATCTCCTTAAGAGCATCCTAATAAAGCGGTGACTAATGCATCTCCGAGAAGAAAATTAAGTCCTTGAACCACTCGCTTGTGAGTTTGTATAGGGTATGTCCTTGAACCACCCTGCTTGTGAGGCTGTATAGGGTATGTCCTTGAACCACCCTGCTTGTGAGGCTGTATAGGGTATGTTTATCAATCCAAAATCCTGAATGAGAACATAACAACTATAGGTAGAATTTTATTGGTAAAGTTACAAACTAAGAAAAAGTTTCAAGCAAGAAGAATAAGAACTTGAAAGGGTATTGAAGCATGTTTTGGTGAAGCTATTTCTGGAATTAGCTGCGACTTGCGTCGGTCTTCTTTGAGAAATGTATTGCCTGCTTGTCCAAATTTGTTATGGGTTAGGATAGTCTAAGACTTTGGAGTGATCTGTATGTGCTTCTCTTTGTTTTTCTTTAGCTTTAGCGACATAAAATGCTTCGAAGTTTAGTTGTTCTAATTTTAGTTTAAACTTCTAGAGGAATTTGTAGGAGTCAGAGTATGCTATGATTTATATAAGTTGATGTTAGAGTATGCTTTGATTTGATTAAGTTGATGTACATTCTCTCACATCGCAAGTTTAACTCAGTAGACAAAATTGTTTGGGCTGTGATTGTTGTGGGGACCTGTGCTTGTTGTGGGGACCTCTGGTTTTGGTTAATATTGTAAGGGAAGGGAATGCAAATAATTAAAGTGCCGACCTCTTTTTTGGCTGTCATGTAGGGGCATATTGTCAGTGTGGGGACCTCTCTTTACTAAAGTCCATGAGAATGGGTGGACTCCCATGTGCAATTGTCTAGTGGTCCCAAAAACTAATGATTCTTTTTCTTGTTCTTGGTGCAGTAATGGCTCATGACAAGGGTCATGTCGCTGTCATAGTTTGCTACGATGGGGAATTTGTGATTAGGGAGGATGAATGGGAGTATGCGGGTGGAAATGAGGGCACCATCTTTGTGGATATAAAGAAGGCATCTTATATAGGATTTCTTAGGGATATCAATACTTATTTGCCTTGTAAAGTTCAGAAGTTCTTTGTATTGTATTCCGAGAAAGACTTAAGAGATGGTTTGAGATGCTTAGAAGATGATAATGGTCTTAGGGATGTTCTATACCATTATCTTCATGGTGAAGAGGTAAAAATATATGTTGAGTACAATAGTAAAAGTGAGGACGAAGATGATGATGGAGAGAGCGTCGAAGTAGGACAAGAATGAGATGGAATTCAAGGTAGTACTAACATTAGGCTCGAAGGAGGGCAGGATAGATATGATGGACATGAGAGAAGCGCAGATGCAGTTCACCAAAGTGATGATGACATAGGTGATGTCACAATCTCTGGATTAGATTGGGAAGTAGCTGAATCAACTGATGATGATGATGATGAAGGGTTGCCTGCTGAAAATTTTATAAGTGATAACGACGACGAGGAGCTTGTACAGTCAAGAATACAGCGAAGGGATTTTTTGACAGCTAAGTTTGCAGCTTTGCATGTAGCCGATGAAGTTCCAAACAGACCCAAAGCCCCTACTGATGCTGGTGCTGCTAGCGAGGAGACTGCAGATGCTGGGGCTGCTGGTGAGGAGACTGACTATGAAGAAAGCGTCGAGAATGCTACTTCCCAGGATAAGCTTGAAAAAGATGAAGGACATGTGCATAGAAGGAAAAGGAAAAGTAAGTTTCCTTCTTATGATCCATCCATTGCCTATCCTACTTTGTCGGTAGGCATGAAATTTCTTGATGCGAAACAATTTAGAGAAGCTATCTTGAAGAACTCCATTCTTTGCACGGAGGAACATTGACTTCATTAGAAACACTAAGACCTTTGTAAGAGCTAGGTGTTCGCAGCAAAATTGTCCATGGAAGATCTATGGCGCATTTGTTAGGAGAAGTGGATCTTTCCAGATTAGAGCCTACCAAGAGGAACATACTTGTTTCATTAATTTTGAGAATAAAAGGGTAACAAGTGCATGGTTGTCGAAGCACTTCTTTGAATTGATTAAGTTGATGCCTCACATGAATACTACTCAATTCAGGATGCTGGTGAAGGAGCAGGTAGACATCAATATATCCAGGAATCAATGTAAAAGATCGAAGCAAAAGGTGATGAAGATACTCATTGGTCAGTACAGCGGTGAATATGGACAGTTGTGGGACTATGCTTGGGAGTGTAGGCTGCAAAATCCTGGAAATAGAGTGTATGTAGAGGTCGTGGAGAGACCACTTCCTGATATTGGGACGAAGTTCGATAAATTCTATGTTTGCTTCGATGCATGCAAACGAGGATTTTTATCTAGTTGTAGACAGATTATAGGATTGGACGGGTGTCTTTTGAAGAGTTTGTGCAAGAGAGAATTGCTGGCTGCAATTGGAAGAGATGCAAACAACCAAATGTTTCCCCTGGCTTGGGCTATTGTGAAGGTAGAGAACAAGGACAATTGGTCCTGGTTCCTCAAAAATTTGATGACTGATTTGGAGATAACAAATGGGGCAGGGTGGGCGTTCATGAGCGACCAACTAAAGGTAATGTTTGCTTTTTAAAAAATTTGGTCACTTGTTTGCTTTTTTGATATGAACATGTCATTTGCTTACATTTTTTATATTTTGAATTATTGCAGGGACTGGTTCCAGCAATAGCTGAGTTGTTGCCTTATGCTGAACATCGAATGTGCGCGCGGCACATATACGCAAATTGGGCAAAGACCTATAAAGGGGACAAGCTGCAGTCACAATTTTGGCAGCTAGCAAAGAGCACGAATATGGCTGACTTTAGAATGGCCAAAGAAGAGATGCTTCAATTGACAAAGGATGGTTATGATGCACCGTCCCAAACAGACCCGAAGCATTGGTGTAGGGCATTCTTCAGCAAGGTATTCAAGTGTGATAACATTGATAACAACATCTGCGAAGCATTCAATGGGAGGATAATAGATGCTAGATGCAAACCAATTATCTCGATGCTTGAAGACATACGAGTTTTGGTCATGACTCGGCGTACGTGAGACAAAGAGATGAGGCGCAAAGTGGACTAAGCAATGTGGTCCTAGGATTGCTAAGAAGTTGGATGACAACTTGGCTGCAAGTAGGTATTGTCATCCCATTTGGAATGGGGATGAAGGATATGAGATAATGAAGGGTTCCGATAAGTATGTTGTCCATTTAGGTAAGAGGAAGTGTTCATGTAGAGCATGACAACTAAGCGGAATTCCTTGTGCACATGCCATGTGTGCAATTCAATTGAAGGGCCACAACACAGAAGACTACCTTGATGATTGGTACAAGAAACCGAAGTATCTTGCTTCGTATCAATTCATGTTGCGGCCAATTAGAAGTAGCAAGTTCTGGGAGCCAACAGATCACGAAACACCTCAACCTTTGCCACTAAAGAAGAGAATGGGAAGACCAAAGCGAAAACGAAGAATGACGGAGGGAGAGGACTCATGTCACCGTAGGTTGAATAGGACAGGTATACCGATAAAGTGCTCTTTTTGCCACATAGCAGGGCACAATATTAAGGGTTGTCAATTAAAGAAGCAGCAGGAACAATTGAGGCCAGCTGAAGGGCCTAGTGAAGGGACAGTTAGACAAGGAGAAACAGAAAGGCGAAGTGAGTCGACTATTCTCCAATCGACGACAATAAACCCAGTAAGTCAGAACAATTGTGTTTATGTTGCTTTATGGTTTGTTACGAATATGTATGTACATAGATATAAGTGTGACATGTATGTAATGTTTTTTTGTCTTTGTCAAGTCACCGTGACACATGAAGAATTGGCCGAAGCCCCTGCCATACCTGAAACTGAAGGGCCTGTTCAAAGAAGGCAAGGTAGAAGGCAACCAACTACAAGATTGGCTGAAGCAACTGGAGGGCCATTTAAGTCGACTGTTCTTTAGCAGCAACAAAGAAAAAAATACCCGGTAAGTTCAATGATTTGACTTTACTTTTCATTTACGTTCTAATATGGCCTGATGGTATATTTATGATATCATTTGCCTTTTTCTCAGGTTCGAAGAAGACAAGCTAGAGCTCAGCTGCCAATAGAGGGCCCAATTGAAGGGCCACCACAAGGTCCATCACCAAGGTCATCACAAAGGCCACTAAAAGGGTCATCACAAGGGCCACCACCAAAGCCAACCGAAGGTGTCACTGAAGCTGAAGGCTTAACTAGAAAAACAACCAGAAGAAAGGCAAATCAAGAGCCACCTACAAGAAGGCAGCCATCTACAAGACGCCTAGCTGAAGAATTGGCCGAAGAAGCCCCTGCTGTAGCTGAACAACCACAAGAGCCCAAGAAATCACATGTGAGAAGAAGAGGCAACCAATCACAAGTACCTGAAAGTGACGCTCCCCTTTGAATAAGAGGGGCTCTTGGGAAGAGGCTAAAACAATATGGTTATGGCCTTTATACAGATGAACGTTCTGGAACAGTTATTCTTAATGTAAGTTTTATAGGCTGCATTTAATTTCATTTATAGTGCAAACTTTTGTTGATAATTGAGTTTTCTTTTTGAAGCCTGGGAGAAGTTCAGAGGTTCTTATCTCTCAAGGCCCAACTCAAGAATCAACGGCTGCGCCAACAAAGAAGACATTGCCTATGCCAACAAGAAAGAAGAGTAAGAAGAACCCAGTTGCAGGTCCATCTGAATCAGTTCAGCCTACAACAGTTGCAGCTCCTTCTGAATAAGTTCAGCCTAGGACAATTGCAGCTCCATCAGAATCAATGCATCCCAAGACAGTTGAAGAAGAAGTCTCACGTCCAGTTAGAAAAAGTGCAAGGATTATGAATCAAGTGCGAAGTCCCTCAAAACGAGCACGAACAGGACGCATTGTGCATATTGATTGATGAAATGGGATGTGATATGGTTTGTGGGGCTGAGGAGTCAGTTGTTAACATATGTGGATGTTTGGTTTTTTTTTTTTTTTTTTTTATAATAGCTTATCATTGAGTTGAGTTTGTGAGACTTCATTTGTCATTGAGTTTGTGAGACTTCATTTCAATATCAATGGAACGGTTGTTGCTTGTTATTTTTGGCATTCCTTTTTCATTTTTTTGATTTTGTTTTTACTTTTACTTACTGCTGCTTCTGGTGGTGGATATGTGGTGGTGACTGGGGAGCTCGTGTGGCTGGTGGTGGCGGCTGGTGAAGCCTGGTGGTGGTGGGTTGGGTTGAAGGTTTTTGTTGCTGCACCCGGTGCAAGATGTGCAAGATGTAAGTGTGCAATATGCATATCTTGCACCAGGTAGTGCTGGTGCAAGCTGGTGTAAGACACCTTACACTAGCAACTTATGCAGCAACATACCACCAGCATAGTGGTGGCTGGTGGTGGCTCAAGTGGAAGCCTGGGATGCTTGGTGTGGCTGGTGGTGATGGCTAGAGGCCGATGGTGGCCAGTGGTGGCCGGTGGTGGTGGCTGGTAGTAGCCAATGGCTGGGGAAATGTACAAAAAAAAATGACACTTAACTGATCACATTCTAAAAAACCTAGCACTTAAGTGTTCACTTTTAACAACAAGTGGTACTTAAGTGATCCTTTTAATAATAACTTGACACTTAAATGACTGGCACTTAAGTGATCACTAGATACAACTTATAGCACTCGAGTAATCACTCGTGTCTGTTCTATGTATATGGTGGTTTGCAGCAAAACATAGAAGCTGCCGGTTTATATATTTGCTGCCGGTTTACACATTTGATGCTGATTTACATTCAATTCAAGTAAAATAGTCACCACAACACATCGACCCATACATTCCATCATCATCGATTTATATTTGAGAATAAGCAAAAACATAGTACAAACAGTATTTGTCGAAATCATTCATTCATTCATTCCATTTCCTTGACCTCCCCACAAGCACAAGAAGTAACACATAATACATATGACAGCCCAAAAAAAAAATTGCCACAACCATCTTGTAGACAACACGACGCTTCTTCTCATCTTCCAACAAAATAAGTCACTTTTCATTCAAAACAAGTACATTTCTCCACACATTTACAACTATGGTAGTCGGAGAAACTTCTTCTCATCTTGCAGTACTTTACATTTCATCATAAAGTAGAATAGACAAAAAAACAGCAACACAATAAACACTTGGTAACACTTCCGTTCAATTTTCATCTTTGAAACTTCATTCTTCAAATGGTTAACGAAGATGCTTGAGCTTGAGCTTGCATTGAGTCAACATCGTCCAAGTCGTCCACAAGCGTAGATGGAGGTTGATGACATCCATCAAGTAGGTCCAATATCACATCTGTGGCTCGGTGAGAGAATTTCGCATCGACCCATTTGAAGTATTTGCACTTCGAGCCTTCTACGTATCGGGCACATCCATAGAATCTTCTCCGGGATTCGTTTGAGTCCACGATGTTCTGCTTGGACTTGGTAACCCACAAAAACAGAAACGCTCACCTTCTCCTTCGCTTCGGCAAGAGAAATTTGAGCCGCTGCTAAAAGTCCTGCTCTCCATTTCCAATATTCGGTGGTAGAATTTGGGGCAAATCAAATTAGGGTGCGGGATTAGGGCTCCAGCACTTCAATGGCATTTTGCCCGATTTAGGGTTTTAGATTTAGGGGAAATGGGGAGACGACGGCGTTTTCGCTGATTTAAGGGCACTATTTTGGGCCAACAAGCGAAACAACGTCGTTTGGGGTGTCGAGCGACTCGGCTCTCCGGCGAGACACATCCACGAGAAATATTAATATTTTAATGCCACGTATGATTTCCGGCCAGCTTCGCCGGAGATGGCACTCAGGTGTCCCACTTTTCTTAAAATGTGGCACTTAAGTGTACCTTTCGTAAGTTATGGCACTTAAGTGTCCCTTTGTGCCAAGTTATGGCACTTGAAGCATTCTTATCCCCGGGCACTTGAATTGCCTTGGTTGTGAGAGATGAGCCCAACTGCAAATGCAGCTACCGAGTCAGCCGTCAAATAGGCCAACCATAAGAGGAAGATGATGGGGTGGCTCGCTGTTTTCTTTCTAAGGGGTGCAAATAGAATGAGAATGACTTGAAGCGGGAGGCTCAGTACAACAAAGCCTCGGATATTCCATTTGTTCCACAAATCCAAGATGAAGCTAAAGGCCATGTTTTTACGTAGTTTGAATTTTGTCTCTTCTCTCTAATATAATTTCGATTACGACAAAACTATCCTAAGAGTTTACATGCATCAAGAAAATAGTGCATGGCAAACTTTAGAAGGAAGCGTTGAAGTAGAAATTGCCGAGCAAGGCAAATGGTTGGGAGGTGGTTTAGGTGATGTTGGGGAGGGTCAATGCTTGGGACTTTGAGACTTGGGAAGATGAAGAAGCACGTGCAGAACACTGGCTTTGCTCTACCTCCAATTCCCGGAAGGATCACAAGAATTTATATATCTGGCCTTATACTGTAATTTTCCTTTTTCCTCCCTCAACTTAGATAATATCACCATGCTGCCATCGTTATAAAACAAAGATAGTTGCATATCATTTTTTGTTGATTGAAGCTTGAGTCTTAAAACATGTATACAGGTGGACATTTATAGCAGTGTTAAACTCCACTATGTATTTAAAAAAATAAAATCAAAAAGTATATTATTGGGACAACTTAATCTTATTTTTAGCCCTGACAAATCAAATACTAAGTATCCCAATCCTTCCTTAAAAAAAGTTCATCTTAACATTTGAAACTCATCTCGAGAATGTCTACCTTGAATAGGTTAATTTTGAGCCCACATATACCCTCCCTCCTAATACCACAATTCCAATGAAGATACGATCCAAAGCATAAATGTTTGAAAGCCATAGTTTTAGAAAGACCTAAGTGAGAGGCTTAATATGATGAAGTCTCAAATGTTCTATTTATTCCACATGTCCAAATTGAGTGCCATGTTTTCGCTTAGTTTGAATATTGTCTCTCGTCTTTAATATAATATTGGTTAGAACAATATATATTGGAAGAATACTAGGGAATTCTACACACACATTAAGATATTTCCTTATTTATTTGTCAGCAAATACCTTGTGTCAGGTTCTTTACCAAAAAAAAAAAAAAATACCTTGTGTCAAGTTATGTTTTATCTTTATATTGATTCTATCTCGATTCTACTTACACATTTATTTATAACTATCTAAGTTTTGAACTATGAAATTTCAGTAACTACGGTGAGTTAAAATATTTGGTAATCCCACATTTAACGAAACACTTGATTTTATTAATGAGTAAAATGCCATCGAAAAAGTTATATGAGTGTGCTTTTATAAGATAAGGAGATCAACCCAGTCGAAGAAGACCATAATTCTGCAAAATATCAAATGAGCGTTCAAACCGAGGATCAACACAATTATGCAATACCTAAATACATTGGAGAAAATATTTAGTGGCTGCAGGCGATACGTGTTTTTTGCTCAAATCCAATGACAAATTGACACACGTCCGCCGATGTGGAATAAAAGTAAAAACAAAAAAAATCTGTCTCCGTCCACCCATGGAAGCTTCCCCTCCGTCGTGCGCTCCGTCTTCCTCCATCCTCGCTCGCGGCCAGCTCTGTCGTCCCTTGCAGTTGGCTCGTGGTCGGCTCCGTCGATGGCCGAGCCACCCCTCCATCGTCACGATGGCTCGCAGTAGTTTTCCGTCCAGATCTGGACTGGATCGTGCCTGTAGATCTGGTCTCGTCCATGGCGAAGGGAGAGGTCGAGATCTTGAAGGCCATGGACAGGGCCCAAATATCAAGGAAACAAAAACAGAGGAAGCCATCTTCTTGCAGTCGTCCCTTGCAGTTGGCTCGTGATCGGCCATGGCGACGGGCGACGTTGAGATCTCCAAGGCATGTACGGAGCTCAAATATCGAGATCTATCGTCCCTTGCAGTCGGCTTGTGGTCGGCCATTGATGAACGATAGAGACAACGCCTGAACGCATTCGACCATGGATGAACAATGACGATGACAGCCATGGACGAGCGACGATTTCGGCCATGGACGGCCAGATCTCGAGAACGACGAGACGGAGAAAACAGAGGGAGCCGGCCATGCTCGCTTGGATGCAGCGGTGATCTGCTTGGTCACAGCGCCGGCGACTCCGCTGGTGGTGACGGCCGGCGACTCCGCTGCTGTCCGGAAGAGGAAGAGGAGAGAGCTGAGGGGTGAAAGTTTTTAAATTTTTTTATTTTAAATTCCATGTCAGCTGACACGGATTGATGGACGTGTCAATATTTTAGTGGAATGAGTGAAAAATGTATGCCACATATGACGCTGATACGGTGGTAATAAACCGCCAAAGATTTTCTCAATAGATAGACATTTAATCAAGATACGATGTAGTCATATGTGGCTGAAGAATGAGTATTGTTTAATCACACTACTATATTTTAAAGTATTAATTCCTTGGTTTATAGAACCATATAAAAAAAAAAAAACACAAAATTGATTGCACAAGCATCAATTTGACCAAAATTAAAGTTCACGGATGAAATGGAACATCTACTAAGAATTCAAAGACTAAATTTTTGTTTTGTCTCTTCTTCTTATTAATCTAAAAATACAATACTAGTTGATGAAATCGAGTAGTAAATGATGTGATATATCTTTATTGAATCTTTAAACATGACTCGCTTGTTCAAGTAGTTAATGAAAGTTTGTTGCATCATCTCTTCTATAAATCAGTTTATCATTTTCTCTTCACTTTTGCAAAGGGGTGCCCATATTGATTTTAGACTGGGTCCTTTTATTATGGGGAAAATACCTAAAATGTATCTTATTGTTGACCCAATGACTAATTACACCCTCTATTTATGGAAATACAATTCACATACCTCTAAGCAAACCCTAAAATATAGACATTAGATTGTCCCTCTAGCAAACTCATCTTAATATCTTAGTTAGGGGTTGGGTGATTTGGGTTTTGTTTTGTTTCGAGTTTTTTGGGTGAATGAGAGAATTTAGGATTTTGCGAAAGGTATTTTAAAGAAAATAACATTTTTATATAGGAACACCAAGATAATTGATGTAAATGTGTAAAGTGACCTCCAAAGATAAAACTCGATTGTGTATTTGATATTTTCAAAAGTAGAAGTTTATAAGTGATCATTAGGTAAGACTCGAGGCACATTTTTTTGTATCTTACCTTTTTTTTTCACTTGGACCCCTGGTTTTTTTTTTCTTTGTTTTTCATGAAGACCCCACAAAATGTTTTTAACTTGCATATGATTTGAGTCATCTTTTTTTCTTCTTTTGAATTTTTTTTTTTTTTTTTTTTTTTGCTAGAGTTTGTGAGTCTAAGTTGGGTCAACATTTGCATTAGCCTTATGCAAATAAGCTTTAGTCAATACCAACCATTGAATTACGAAGGTCTCATATAGAGTCAACATAATTCAATGAATGGGATGCATTGATCTCATCATCAATTGTTTAATAACATCATTGTTTCTCCTAAAGAAAGATAAAAAGCTTCCAATTTCGAATTTTGTCTGATGGAATTGGCAGTCAAAACTTCCCACCACCAAAAGGAAATCTAGTAGAACTATCAGCGGCCACTTTTCTCATTGAGTGAGCAAGCCTCTATCTCGAGGAAGATACTGTGGTTGCATTTGGCCTGCTCATTGTCTTCTCTATCACTACCTATATTTTCAAATCTATTTCATCCACGTGTGAATATCTTTCACATGAAAAGTTATTACATTTAAACTCAATTTGAGTAAGCTTACAATCATGTGTCGTTTTCAGGTCATGTTAATGAGGGTCTAATTCTCTAAAAACCCCCAACTTTAGGTACAATTCCAAATTTTCCATGAACTTTTTTTTGTCTAAAAATATTCACCAAAATTTTAGTCTAGTCCTAAATCTATCCACGTGTCCAAAAATCGCCACTAGTTTCTTCAAAATTATGAATATCTAGCCAATTAGAGATTCATTATAAGAACTTACGTCTTCATCAATATTCTCTCCCTCATATGAAACAACAACAACCTCCTACTATCGATAATATTGAAGAAACCAATGACAATTTTTGGACAAAGGGTTAACAGGAGTAGATTTGGACTAAGGTGAAAGTCGATAATTTTTTTAAGACGAAAGAAAATTCGGGTTAGAATTAAGATTGACCTAATAATGGGTTTTTTTAATGAAATTAGGTTGGTTAATCAGTGGTGTAAAAAATTGGCCATCAGACAAAGCGATGCTACAATTCTTAGCTCGATTATTTTTCTTTAACTTAGACCCACTTCATATTCTTTTTTCTTTGTTCTTTTTTTCTTTAATTTTGATTTTTTTTTGCTTTTTTCCTTTAACGTATACCCATTTATATTCTTTCTTTTCCCCTTTTCACCCAATGCTCTTAACTTTTACAAGGTTACGTGATTCAGGAGTCACACTTTTTCCTTTGAGTCACGTTGGTGTCTTATAGTTGATGCACAACTCTTGGCTCTTTATTCCAAAATAAACTTATCAAATAATTAAATTAATAGATTATACGATTGTACCTTAAAATCATTAACCATTTTCCTTGCAAAATTTGGAAACAAGTAGGTGTTTTGAGCTTTGGAAAAAGATAGAAAATTGTATTGGACATTCTAGTACGTTTTCCCAGATTTCGTATGTTTAACATTAATGATTCTTAAAATGTGACAGAGCCATAGGAAAATAAACATGCAAAAATATTAAGCAATGTCATTTTCTTCCTTAAATCTGCATTTGGGATCATGTAAAATGAAGAAAGAAAGGATGAGGTAAATTATTTGTATCTGTTGAAAGCAGAGGTTTCAATATTGCCTTTTCCTTTGTTCTTCTTGTCGTGCTTTGTGTTTTTATGGAATTATTTCTAAAACCACTATTAGTAGTTAGGGTTACGTGGATGAAAATTCTGTTTAAAGTAATTGAACGAGAAAAAAAAAAAGTCTATCCAAAGGGAGTAGTAACGTGCAGAAATGGTTTGCGTGCAATTTGTTTTTGCAATTCAAGTGAACAACTACATGTATGAAACTTGAAATATTTTCTCCTTCAGACATTTATTTTATGAGATTAGTGTTCATATCAGCAGATTTCATTAATGTTAACTAATGAAATGATGACATTGAACGTTTAGTTCAAGTGACTAGTCGAACTCATTGTTTTGCAAACCTCGAGTAATTTAATGGGATCGCAACAAAATGCAACATATACATGTTGAGATGACTCTTATTTGTTTGTCAAAAGACTTTATCTATTCAAAAATCTAGGAAGGTAAAAGAATCATTAACCATCCATTCCTCGAATATAATGGAGCTCAAGATAGATCTAACTCAAGTTGGTTGAATCACTAGCTAGTAAAATTAAATGTTTACAAATGCGTTATGTGTCCCCAAAAGTTGAAGACGCCATTAGGTTATTAACTGTGAAACCCGAACATTATTAATTATGACCTTAGTTCAACCAGTGACAAAATTCCACAAGAAAGTTTAATTTATCCAAAGAAATGAAAAAAAGAAAACTTGCCCTTTAATGTGGAGTTACTATAAGTAAGACGCTCCAAGAAGGCATCCCCCACCAAAAGCAAGTGGCAACAGGTTTTTCACAAATCTCAAGAATCTCTCTTTTTCATTTTTTATATTTTTGGATTATTGATTGCTTTTAATTTGAAGCGGTTCCCTTCCTTTCTCTTCTTTTTTATTAGACAAGATTAATTATCATAAAATAAAATTTATAGAAATATAAAATTTGTCTATTAAGATTACATGAGCTCAATAAGCTTTGTCAATATAATGGGCAAACTATTCTTTTCTTTTCTTTCATCACCCTTTTGCCTTTTGTCCATGTAGGGCAAAATATTCTTCTTCTTTTTTCTCACCTCTTTCCCTCTTTATATGCAGATCTATCATTTAAAAGGATTGAAAATTCCGGGTAAAGATTATTGTTTATTTACAAGTATCCAATGCATTAAATGACAAAAGAAAAGCATTAGATGCGTGAATGATGCTTCTTGCTTTGTGCCAGGATCATATTTTATCGTCAAATCATTTCTAGAGACAACAAGTTTTCCACAAATCTTAGGGATCTCTCTTTCTCTTTCTTTCTATTTCTGGATTATTCATTGCTTTGACATGAAGTGGCTCTCTTACTTTCTCTTCTTTTTTATTAGACAATATTAACTATTATATAATTAAAATTTATAGAAATATAAATTTTTTCCGTTAAGATTGCATGAGCTCAATAAGCTTTGTCCATATAACAGGCAAACTATTCTTTTCTTCTCTTTCATCGCCTTTTGTCCATATAGGGCAAAATATTCTTCTTCTTCTTCTTCTTCTTCTTCTTCTTCTTCTTCTTCTTCTTCTTCTTCTTCTTTTTCCTCACCTTTTTCCATCTTTATATGCAGATCAAGCATTTAAAAGGATTAAAAATTCTAGGTAAAGATTATTGTTTATTTACAAGTATCCAACGCATTAAATGCAAAAGAAAAGTATTAGATGCGTGAATGATGCTTCTTGCTTTGTGCTAGGATCATATTTTATCATCAAATCGTTCCTAGAGGCAACAAGTTTTCCACAAATCTTAGGGATCTCTCTTTATCTTTCTTTCTATTTCTAAGTTATTGATTGCTTTGACATGAAGTGGTTCTCTTACTTTCTCTTCCTTTTATTAGACAATATTAACTATCATATAATTAAAATTTATAGAAATATAAAATCTGTTTGTTAAGATTGCATGAGCTCAATAAGCTTTGTCCATATAACGGGCAAACTATTCCTTTCTTCTCTTTCATCACCCTTTTGCCTTTTGGCCATGTAGGGCAAAATATCCTTCTTCTTCTCCTTTTTTTTCTCACCTTTTTCCATCTTTATATGCAGATCAATCATTTAAAAGGATTAAAATTTTGGGTAAAGATTATTGCTTATTTTCAAGTATCCAATGCATTAATGACTGAAGAAAATATTAGATGCGTAAATGATGCTTCTTGCTTTGTGCTAGGTTCATTTTTTATCATCAAATCATTCCTAGACGCAACAAGTTTTCCACAAATCTTAGGGATCTCTCTTTATCTTTTTTTCTATTTCTGTATTATTGATTGCTTTGACCTGAAGTGGTTCTCTTACTTTCTCTTCTTTTTCATAAGACAATATTAACTATCATACAATTAAAATTTATAGAAATATAAAATTTGTCTGTTAAGATTGCGTGAGCTCAATAAGCTTTGTCCATCTAAAGCGCAAACTATTATTTTCTTCTCTTTCATCGCCCTTTTGCCTTTTGTCCATGTTGGGCAAAATATCCTTCTTCTTCGTCTTTTTTCTCACTTTTTTTCCATCTTTATATGTAGATCAATCATTTAAAAGGATTAAAAATTTTGGGTAAAGATTATTGTTTATTTCTAGGTATCCAACGGATTAATGACAAAAGAAAATGTTAGATGCGTGAATGATGCTTCTTGCTTTGTGCCGGGTTCATATTTTATCGTCAAATAGTTCCTAGAGGCAACAAGATTTCCACAAATCTTAGGGATCTCTCTTTATCTTTCTTTCTATTTTTGGATTATTGATTGCTTTGACCTGAAGTGTTTCTCTTACTTTCTCTTCTTTTCTATTAGACAATATTAAGTATCATATAATTAAAATTTTTAGAAATATATAATTTGTCCGTTACGACTGCATGAGCTCAATAAGGTTTGTTCATATAACGGGCAAACTATTCCTTTCTTCTCTTTCATCACCCTTTTGCATTTTGTCCATGTAGGCAAAATATTCTTCTTCTTCTTCTTCTTCTTTTCCTTTCCTTTTTTCCTCTTTATACGCAAATCTATCATTTAAAAGGATTGAAAATTTCAGGTAAAGATTATTGCTTAGATCTAGGTATCATGTACATTAAGACTATATTTGATAGTCAGGATAAAATTTAGGATAGGATAAAATTTATCATATCTTGCGTTTGATGCCTATTCGAGATAAAATGAAGTCGCATATAAATGGAATATAAACCGGATAAAATTATCCCCTAGAGGAGATGGGTAAAGACAGATAGAATTTCTAATATCCATAATATGAAAGTTTTTTTCTCAAATAATAAATTTCTTAAATTAACAAATTAAAATTATATTTCAATATAAATAATATTTGAATTCTAATATAAGAAATTTAAAATAACAAAAAATAATTTTTTTTATTTTAATCTTATTTTTATTTATACATTCGAATTTAATTCTATCTTGTACTATAAGTTCAATATATAATTATATATTACATATTTTAGGTATATTAGTACAATTTTCTATTTAATAAAATTGTATTAGAGAATGATGGAAGGGGAAGAAAGAAATAAAAAGAGAAGAAAATAAAATAAAAATAAAGTAGATAAGAGTATCGCGAGGGATATTTACCATATCCATTTGTGAAATTTGTGATTCATATAGGTGTTCATACCAAACAATATATATATATATATACAATCACCAAACAGTGAATAGAGTATAGCAAATTCTCCTGAATTTCATATCTTACCAAATCTAGTCATATCCTGATTAGAAATTCGAACGACTAAATGTAGTTTAAATGACAGAAGAAAAGTATGATATGTGTTGATGATGCTTCTTGCTTTTGACAAGTTCAATTGTCAAATTGTTCCTAGTGGCGACAGGTTTTCCACAAATCTCAGGGATCTCTCTTTATCTTTCTTTTTATTTATGGATTATCGATTGCTTTCAGCTAAAGCAATTCCCTTACTTTCTCTTCTTTTTTATTGGACAAGATTAACTGTCATAAAATTCAAATTTATAGAAATATAAAATTTGTCTATTAAGATTGCATAAGCTCAATAAGCTTTGTCCATATAATTGGCAAACTATTCTTTTCTTCTGTTTCATCGCCCTTTTGCCTTTTGTCCATCTATGGCAAAATATTCTTCTTCTTCTTTTCTCACTTTTTTCCCTCTTTATATGCAGATCAATCATTTAAAAGGATTGAAAATTTTGAGTGAAGATTATTGCTCATTTACAAGTATCCAATGCATTAAATGGTAGAAGAAAAGTATCATATGCAAGGATGATGCTTCTTGCTTTGTGCCAGGTTCATATTTTATTGTCAATCGTTCCTAGAGGCAATAAGTTTTCCACAAATCTTAGAGATCTCTCTTTATCTTTCTTTCTATTTGACCTGAAGTACTTCCCTTACTTTCTCTTCCTTTTTATTAGACAATATTAACTATTATATTATTAAAATTTATAGAAATATAAAATTTGTCCATTAAGATTGCATTAGCTCAATAAGCTTTGTCCATTTAACGGGCAAACTATTCTTTTCTTCTCTTACATCACCCTTTTGCATTTTGTCTACATAGGGCAAAATAATCTTCGTCTTCTTTTTTCTCACCTTTTTCCATCTTTATATGTACATCAATCATTTAAAAGGATTAAAAATCTCAAGTAAAGATTATTGCTTATTTACGGGTATCAAATGCATTAAATAATAGAAGAAAAGTATTAGATGCATGAATGATGCTTCTTGCTTTATGCCAAGTTCATATTTTATCGTCAAATCATTCCTAGAGGCAACAAGTTTTCCACAAATCTCAGGGATCTCTTTTTATCTTTCTTTCTATTTCTAGATTATTGATTGCTTTGATCTGAAGTGGTTCCCTTACTTTCTCTTCTTTTCTATAAGACAAGATTAAATGTCATAAAATTAAAGTTTACAGAAATACAAAATTTGTCTGTTAAGATTGCATGACCTCAATAAGATTCGTCCATATAACAGGCAAACTATTCTTTTCTTCTCTTTCATCACCCTTTTGCCTTTTGTCCATGCAATGCAAAATATTCTTATTCTTCTTTTTTCTCACCTTTTTCCCTCTTTATATGCAGATCTATCATTTAAAAGGATTGAAAATTTCAAGTAATGATTATTACTTATTTATTGATATCACATGTATTAAATGGCAAAAGAAAAGTATCATATACATAGATGATGCTTCTTGCTTTGTACCGGGTTCATGTTTTATCATCAAATCATTCTTATCTCCATTCTATTTGCACATCCATCTATAATTACCTAGGTTTCAAACCATCAAACTTCAATAGGTAGTGTAGTGAAATGTTTGGTAATACTACGTCTAACAAGACACTTGAGATTATTGATAAATAAGATCTAATAAGTCAAATGAGTGTGTTTGTGAATATAAGTAAGTTTTCTTCATTTTTATGTTTTTGTTTTCTCTAAAAACATGCTAGCCTAAGTTTTCATGTGAGGTGAACTCAAATGACAAAAACTAAACCAAGCGATATATCAAACAAATTATGACAATATAATCACAAGCAATACAGTAAGTAGAACCCGAGATATCAGGCAAAAATATAAGAACACTTTGTTTCTGAGCTACGGATAGGACTCCTGTAAACTAATGTATATACGCAATCAACTTAGCTTAAGAAAAGTACCTTTTCTAAGTTAGGTGATAATGTTGCCGGATTAAACATAATGAAATTCAACTAAGAATAAATCAAACTTAGCACTAAAAACGCCATTTCTTACCAAATGCCTCTTCGATTTTTAATCCTTTTTTATTTATTTCTTTTTCTTTTTCTTTTTCATCCATGATAAACATGATTTAAACTCTAGCTATACTATATGCATGTTAAGATATAATAAACTAGATACAAGGCTAGAAATTGAACTACTGTATTATGCAAATATGTGATTGTGATGTGTAGACGATGTAATCATGTAAAAGGAATGTCCCGAGATAGGTCGAGACCCTTAGCGAGGCCGAATGGAAGCTCTAGGCTTGTTGCCAGCCCCTTAGGCAGTATAGACGGCAGGTTTGGACCTCTATTCACCCACTAGGTGGCCCCAAACCAACCCAAAACACATCGAATGAACACTCAAGAGTCATGAACATGCCATACAAGCCACAGTTCAGCAAGCCCAAGTCTGAACCGAGAACTTCCTATAGCGAACCGAGCCCAAAAGATTTCTGAGAAACATGCTAACTTGACAACAACTTGATTGCAATTGGTTCTAACATACAACTCCACTAAAATGCGATAACATTCATGACACATTAGATGAAGCCAAGCATACCTTCAAATCATTCCTAAGAACCAGTTTGCATGTGACATACGTGGGATATACAAACTAAACAAATGGTTTAATCTAAACATATATAACATCCAACACAAGAGACATCACAACACCCTAATCTAATATTACAGGAATTACGACATCAGCATAGACGAGGATGAGCCTAGATTATCCATGGAGACACTCAGGCCAAGCTTCAACACTGGCTTAAACCAAGGCAAACAAGCAATATATCAAAGCAAGCATGATATACTTAAGCATGACCCTTAAATCACGGGAAAATTGTCCAAAAAATCATAAATCTATTGCATTTTTGTTAATTCAGTCATAAACCTGTTAATTTTACCAATTGGATCCTAAACATTTTCACTTTTTATCAATCGAGTTCATTCGGCCAATTTTGGCTAGAAATTGCTGATATGGATGCCAACCGTGTTACGTGCATGGCCAATGCGCGTTAACAAATTTTAATGATATTTTAATATTTTTTTCAAATTTTAATTAATTTTTTTTTCTTGCTTTTTTTCTTTTCTTCTCTTTTTTCCTTTTTTTTTTTTTTTTCTTTTGTTTTTCCCTTCTTCCCAGCAATGGTTAACTGGCCAAGGCTAGCAGCCTCATGGAGCATTGAAGCAGGACAGTGATGCTTTCGATTCGACCTTTTCACCTTCTATGACCGCAAAACAAAGCAGAACAGAGGGGTCCCAGGTATAGCTATAGTCGGTGGTTTACTGCGAGGGACAACAATAAACGACACCGTGAAATCTCCTGGCCACGACTGGGTTGCTTTGATGGTGCTCTCTGAGAAACCCCCAAAACGAAGATTCCCTCCTTCGCCTCAAAGCCAATCGTGCTCTCTCGTACCTCCCCCGTTGGTGTATGGATGTCGGGTCCCAATCTCCTTGAGCGAGCCGTTACGAAGAGAGAGATTTCCTCCACAATCGCCGTCCTGCTAGCCCAGATCTTGACATTCGAGGATCCTTGAAGCTGCTGGCCTTGACTCAGTCGCCCGTTGCTGGGCCAGGGCGATTGAGCGAGAGTTGCCCTGGCCTGCCCAAACAAGGGTAGCCCTCACCAGCCCAGGCCCGGGCATCCTCCACTTGAGGCCGGCGACCTCCACTAGCCATAGACAAGATCTAGTGGAGGGAAAAAGGGGCCAAAAAAAGAAAGGAAAAAATAAATAAATAAATAAAAATTTAAAATAATATATTAAAATATTATTAAATATTATCCACATCTAGGTAGAGCTTTCCTACATCGCACAATCGGCATTGCGTCGGTGATTTAGCCAAAATCAACCGGATAAACTCCATTGGCAAAAGGTGAAAAAATTTAATACTCAATTGACGAAATTGAAAAGTTTATAAGCTGAATTAAGAAAGATCTGATAAGTTTTGGACAATTTTCTTCAAAATTACTCAATTGGCAAAATTAAAAAATTTAATAATTTTAGGATTTTTTGGACAATTTCCTAAAATCACAGCCAAGTAAGAATATCCAAGAAAAATTGATTACAACATCGATCTACGGTGATGGAATGGAACACCTTAAACCATAAACCAAGATGAAACCTAGACTCCGCAATCCTCTATTACGGGTTAGAAATAAACATAAAGGCGTGAAGAACAACTAAGAAAAATGCTATAGAAAAGTATCACTGCTAAGAGGTCGGTTGAAGAACCGGTGGACCGAGGTAATGAGCTTGCAGTGCCTGTGAGAGCAAGGCAAGCTTACCTCGGCCTCAATCTACGATCACGAGAGTGAGGCAAATTCGATCCCTAATTTTTATAAAACGCGTGAGTGGTCCATAAGAATTCCCTTAGGTATCTATAAACTACAATACCTCTAATTTCTAATTGGAGAAAAAAAATACAACAAGAAAAATGAATTCAAAATTATGTAGAGTTGCTTTTTTTGGGGAAAATTCTAAATAAGAACCTGAAATAAATCTATTTTCTCAAAGAATGACCAAAAGTGAACTTTGTGTCAAATAAGGACCCGAAGTAGACCCATTGTTTCAAATAAGGATCCGAAGTGAATTTTGTGTCAAATAAAGACCTGAAGTGATCAAGTTAATATCTATTAAGGACCTTAGCTCGCCGGCAGACATTTTCCGACGATTAAAATAGGGGCAATTTTTTTAGAAATTTATGATTGGAAAAAAAGGAAAATTCTAAACTAATTAAGTTTAGGTTATTCATTTAGATGTTTACGTTTTCTTCTTTCTTCGCCCCTGCTGCTCCTCAACCAAATCGTTGCCCGGTCATCGTCGCGACTCCATTCTCGTCGCTCCTCACCTTGCTTGATCGGTGGAGAATTTGGGTCTCCACAAAGAAAGAAATAAGCATCTAGTTTTTTCTTGTTTTTGAATTCGTGCCTCAACCGGCGAAGAATTTGGGTCTTCGACTTTGTGGAGGATGGGTACAAGGAATGCGGAGACCGTAGAAAACCTAAGGTTTTTTTGTTTATGTTTTAGGATTTGTTAATTTTCCCTAGATTTTTTTGGGACAAAATTGCCCAAACTCCGATCGTCGGAAATGTCACATACTTGATAGCCGGCGAATATTTGGTTGACCAGCAAGCTCAAGTCTTTATTTGAAATTCATTTAACCACTTCGGGTCCTTATTTGAGACAATGAGTCCACTTTAGGTCTTTATTTGATACAAAGTTCATTTTGGGTCCTTATTTGAGAAAATCGATCCACCTCGGGTCCTTATTTGGAATTTTCCCCTTTTTTTTTAGGGAGGTGAATTTGGTCCCTAAATTTTATAAAATGCATGAATAGCGTATGGGAATGGAAACTTGGGTATTAACAAACTACAAAATCTCTAGTTTCTAAATGCAACAAGATAAATAGTGCAAAATTATGAAAAATCACTGTTTTTTAGGGGTTGAATTGTGTCGTTGTCTGCAAATTCAATCCCTAATTTTTGGCAACTGCAATAAGGATGTACGAGCAAAAATTTAGATTTCAACAGGAGGTTATCTTCCATATCAAGAAAAAAAAATCCTCTTAAATCAACTTAAAATTGAGCACATAACTTGACCAAATTTATGTTTTTCCATGGGTTAGAATCAAAGGAGGTAATACCTCACACTAGTTGCCTGTCCTCACCTCTTGAATATAAAAAACTTAACAAGTAAAATGTTTCAAATTTATAATTATATATAGAGTACTCTATTAGATATGTCTAATGATTTTACATTAATCCAATATAGATCAGCATAGTCGAAGATTTTGGTAGTTCTACAAAATGTCAAATAAACATTCAAATCAAGAATTAACAAAATCATGTAATACCCAATGAATTGGCTAAATAAGTATGTGTTTGATGAAGAAATGCTGGAACCATATTTGAGTCCTAGTGTTTCTCAATTGAAATAATCTTTGGACTATGCTCACCATTTTAGAGGTGAAGTCTTATACAATGCTATATAATTAATACTGATGCATACAGCGGTTTGCATGCGTTCATCATAGTATATCGAGCCAAGAAACCGGAAATCCATTCTATTTGTCAAAGCCATATTATTTGCTTAAGAATGGACTAGTATAGTTTAGTCATATTATTCATAAAATATTATAAAGGATTAATTCCTTGTGTACAGAACCATATAAAAAACGAAATTGATTCGACTCACATAGTACAAATATAAATTTGACTAAATTAAAATTTACAGTCATTGAACATTTATTAAGAGTTCAAGGACTAAATTCGGTAGCTTCTCTTCTTTTATTAATGCTAAAAATACATGAAATCAAGTTGTAAAAGAGGTTGCACATCTTTATTGAATATTTGAAAATGATTCACTCGTTAAAGTAGCTATTTCAAGTTTGCTGCATCATTTCTGCTGTAGATTTGTGTATCATTTGTTTTATTTTGTAAAGTGACGCTTATATTGATCTTAGACTAGGTCCTTTTCTTCTTGGGAAAGTGTCAAAAACATATCTCACTGGGAACCGAATGATCACTTATTACCTCTATATATACAAATACCATTAACATACCCTCTAAGCAAAACCATACATTAAAAACACCAATTGCCACTTCTTGCAAATTCATTTAAGCATTTTTTGCTTAGGTGTTGGGTGGTTTGTATTATTTTTAATTGATTTTTAGTATTTTGCGCAGTCAACATTATATTTGTGTATTGTCCCGGATAACTAATAAGACGTTCTCAGTATATATTGATAAATTTCTATTAATTACTAGGATGTATGGAATAACTTTTACTTTCTTGCTTAATTTAAATCATACGGTTCATGCACTTTTAACTTTTTTTAAATCCAAAACTTTGGAAACTTTCATAGTGCTCAAATGTTAACTCAAAGTCTCACATTTAATTTTTTTTCATAATTTTCCGAAATTTTAGTAATCTTTTAAGTATTGATGGGAAGTAAAAAAGTACTTTCAAGTTTTATTTAAACCAAAAAAAAAAAAAACGTGCACACCTTTAAAATTGAGTTGGTAAATGTTCGAGCAAAGTTAGTATATTAAGTTTACCTTTCCGCAACATGCTTACATTATTGATTTAGATTTATACTGATAAGTTATTCATCAACTCGCATATGACTTCAAGAGTAAAAAAAGACAGTAGATATTTATGTCACATAAATAGTTGCACATATGGATTAGTAGATATCATTTAACTTTATTAACTATCCAAAAGTTTGGTAAATTCCATTAAAATGATTATAATCTTTGAAATGTGTATATTTAGATTGCTGGTAAGTTCTTCATCGATGCTGACTATTATTAATACCTGATGATAGTTTATGCCTTTCGAATTTTTAGGTTGTGCTTTCCACTATTAAAGTTGATTTAAAAGGTGATTCATTAAAATCCAATTGATATTATGCACAAACGGAAGAAAACCTCTTGTCTGGCCTGGGACAATACTTTTGATTATGCGGGTCCGATCCAGATCCAATCCCTCGTGATCGCAGTGGGTTTATGGACCTGGGTCTAGGTAAGAATTCTGCCAATACCAGTTGCACTCATGATACAATTGCAAAAGATAAAGACTTGTGGTTGATGGAGTAAAGCACTCTGATCCGACCAAAAGAAAAAGAGAGAAGCTAAAAGTCAAATGTGAGTAATGTATATACATTATCCAGCCAACTAATGTACAGGTCACTGTAAAGACTTATAGTATAAAAAAGAACTATAAGTTCCCAGCAATTTATTTATTCTTTTTGAATTGGGATGAATCAAGCTTGTGGACAAGCATGGTTTTTAAAGAAACAAAGATATCACAATAAACCTGAGCACCGAGCTGAGAATGGTCCCAATGTATTCTTAGCTGCAATTACTTTGTTGACCAACATTTTCCACTTGGAGTCGTCTTTCTTGCTTTGATGCCGAATCTTCACTCTAAATTGCCTGGCAAAAGCAAACGAGACATAATGTAGAGCACTCAATTTCACTATACAAATCAGTTCAACGATGGTGCTGCTCTTCAACTCTACACACCAATAAGATGACTCGGCCCCAATATGCATCTCGCATCATCACTCGATTTTAACTCATAGAAGAATAATTTGGGAAGGAAAACACTCTTGCCCTCAAAAGTTGACTAATCAACCAGTTTCTTTAAATCAGTGCTGGACTCTTTTTCGTGCAAGACACTTGAAATGCAAACTTACGAGTCAGCAATGCAATTCTCACTGGACCATCTGAGGCGAGTTTTGCTTGATGCTCAATATCCAATGCTTTCTAGGACCTAATTAATTAGGTGAACGAACCCATTGGGCCCGGCTCTACAAAAAGGCAAAGTAGGGGAATTGGGTAGGCTGCCGAGGTTTATTATCAAATGTGGGGTTCGACTTCCACCTCTACAAAGAGGCAAAGTAAAAGTTTGAGAGAGAGAGAGAGAGAGAGAGAGAGAATGGGACTGACCCAAAAAATAATAATAATAATAATAATAAGTGAACATGGGCAGTCACATTTAGACACGTCTGGCATCCATCGAAACTTCTTCAGATTAAAATTGAGGTGACAAACATAGAAGTTCTTTGACATACCTACAGAGAGGAACCTTGCAATCATCAGGCTCGGTACACATCCGAGAGTGCAGTTCAAGAAGCTGCCACATGCGCTTGCAGTGAACACATCCTCCAGGAACGCGGACCTTGCAACTGGCAAAATGACGTACTAAGGTCTCAAGTCCTTTACAAGCAGGGAATCCACAGGCAGGCTGCGAAGCTCTAAGGAGTTTGTCGCGTGGTCCAATCGTCCGGCAACCATCCCTGCATATGTGAAGGAGGGCTTCCATGGCCTCGTAAAGTTGCAAATATACCTGTCTCTCTTCCATCTTCCTCAGCCTCTCTTGTTTCCTCTGCAACAATGGTAGTCGTAAGACCACAAAGCAAACAATCCTTGACAGTTTATCATGAAAGTAAGATATCCACCAGTATGAGAATGATGCGTAGTTATTTCATAGGGGAGGAGAAATGACCAATCTTCCAGGAATCAATCTGGTTATTATAATGATAAAGGTAAAATCAAAACCTTGCTCAATAGCAACGAGAGGAGCTTGATGCGACGAATAACGTAACCAAAAAGATAAGAATGTAGACATTCAGTGATTCTTTGCTAAGAAGGACTTGGAAGAGGCTAAAAGCAAAATGTTAAAGAAGATGATCAGATAGAGCTGAAGCATCTCTTAATTCTAGCGAATCTAAAGAAGGAAACGCAAGCATAAAATTGAGAACAACTTCAAGAAAATTTGTCAATGTGATAGATCAAGGGGGAGAAGATAAAATAGAAGACATCCTTAGTGAAGCCCTCACATGGATCTAGAACTGATGAGACCTACCCCATCTATGTGGGAAGTCTTACTACTAGCAACAACAGCTAAAGATCAGTCATGAACCATGGTCCATCGCAATACAATAACACAGTAGCCAAAGATCCGCAAAGTCATAACTAGTTCCGCTACTTATGTATCTCATGTAATCTGTGGAATAAAAGCATTCACTGCGAGTAGTAGATGTCGCTGTGAATACGATTGTACCATTTCAAGTTCTAATCCTCACTCCGAACTCCAAGTAATTGTAGCAATGACATTCGCATGAGTTGAACATTATGATCCATAAGCAGATAGCATTCAACAACCTACTACCATGCTATGAGTAGATCAGACATGAAAAATGATTCCCATTTTGCTTGGGTTTTCTTTAAACCTATCATGAAAGCCTTCGTTTTCTAAATGACTTTATAGATCACCTCCCTCCATGCAATGATGCCATATACCACAGCTGGGCCCATACCGACTCCCACATTTGAAAATGGGGCAAACGCTACTCCAAGGAAGGAGGAAATCGACTTACAGAATCTACTTCAACAACCGCCTCTAGGAGCTCCTGTTCAAGAGCAGGATTAGCACGCTTCATTACTTTCCAACCTTCAGTCAAGGATATACTTTTGAAGTCCTTCAGAACCATGCGGATACAAAAGAGGGAAAGCCTCGGTGCATTGCAGTACCTAGCTAACTGGAGCACATCTACAACATTTTCTTTGGTCAGCCAATGATACTCCAGATAGTGAGTACAAACCCTTTTCAACGATGGAACTGAATAGGAGTGCGACAGAATCAGCAAATGGAGAACATACTTCTTCATTGTTTCTTCTTCATAGCTGCATCCAGATTTATACAATATTAGAGCAAATAATCCAGACAACTGGATGAGGGGGAAAACTGAAATAGAGAGGATAGTCATCAAACCAGGATGAGTAAAGAAAGCGAATGAACGCTTGGACGGCTTCATTAGGGACCCCAGGAATCCTCATGTACCTCATACCATTCATAACTGTTGATTGATACATTATATTACAAAGCACTGGCGATGCAGCGGACTGCAAGGAAGAAAATTAATTTGTAAGACTAAATCTTGACCCGCATTATTTCTCTCTTAATTGATGATCACGATGTAATTTGCTCAATGAGCCCCACTAAACTGCCCTCGCAATTAAAGAAACAGATAGATTTGAGAGACAAATTATAGAAGGCAGCATTTAAAATAAATACAGTAAAATCATATGCCAGTCCAGATCATCTCTACATCATCATGACTTTTAAAACATCTACAAGCAACTGAAGTGAAAACATCAGGTAAAGGAAAAGGAAGTGTAATTAACTCACCAGAATATTGGAATGTGCCATAATAAATGAATTTTCTTCCATAAAAATGTAAACATCTGCGCCATATCCATCCATGAAAAGGCTATCCCATGTTTGTTTTGTTTCTTTGGGGACTGAGCTACAATCTGGAAGTCTTGCATGGTTGGATCTTGCAAAGGTTTTAACAGGGGGAGAAGGCGGTTTTGGGATATTATAATTATTGGAGGAGGAAGGAATGGGAGATTCCAGCGCAGAGGTAATATCAGCTGGATCTGCTTCCTCCAGTTGCATATTGAAATAGCCGCAGAATGTTTCACCTGCAGAGGATGACCAGGGATAATCCACATCTGGTGAAGCCATCAGCTTTGGAACTTTAGGAGAAAATACTAGTCGGCGCTTTTGCAAGAGGATCTGCAGGGTAAAAAAAGAGTAGCAAGATTATATATACTTCCTTACAGAGATATGAGAAAGAATCCAACCTCCTTACCAGGGGAAAGATAATTGCATTGGCTAGTTGGAAGAATTCTGTTATCAAGAAATTAACCCCCTAACATAAATCTTAAAAGAGTATCTTCATTCTTTAGGTTTTATCTCGTGGTTCAATTGTAGCAGTAACAGATTACCGAGCTGTTAGGTTCCAAAGATTTCCCTAAATAAAACTCCAGATTGCGCAGCTGCCTAGATGCCTTTGTTAGGATATCTGACCCAGAGTAAGCATAGGATGCACGATTATAATTCATCACCCATGGCATTAAGAAGCTACTGAATTGAATTACAGCTAATCTTAGAGAGTGTGATTCAACATACTTCAGTAAAAAAACTAGTGAATCAAATGCAAGCAAAAGTTTGTATCTGTTAGTTCAATGGATGTAGAAGAACATAAACACAGACAGAACACTGTTGACATTTTGAGCGGCATCATGATCCGGATCAATGTCGGAAGACAAAACTCATTTGCCATGAGATAATAGCCATTTGGCATTCACTAACCACCCCCTCACAAGCAGCCCCCAACAAAATATGAAAACTTCCTCAACTACTATCATTGTCTGCGCTAAACCACACTGACTGACTAGCATTCAATTTAACCAACTAAATTCCTCTTTCATGCACTTTAATCCAATTTCTAGCTCCAGCAACAGCGGCAGCTATTGTATCCAGAGAAGCAATCACTGTAGAAGCCAAGGTGCTGCCTACCTTAGAGCAAAGGTAGATGCAAATCTTTCACCCAAAAAAAAAAAAAAAATCTGAGATTTGCTGTCTTCAACACTAGTCCACCCGAATCTGATGTTGTGCATAAACAGGAGCTAAAGAACCCGAAACGAAATGCTAAAAAACCAAAACCAAAAAAGTCCATGAATAAATAAACCATTAAAAAAATGAAAAATCTAGAATGAAAAATCTAGATTATACTTCTCTACTGCACAGGACCCAATAGAACCCTCTGGAAATCCCAAGAAACTAAACAGAACCCAAAAAATGTTGTTCAACATCGACGCCATTCGCCTCGAGAAAATTCCAAAGAAAATGCAACGCGGTGTCAATTTCGAGCTACAGGATAAATGCATCGACGGTCCGAAGAGACGACAAACATTTCCAGGCCACGGAAATCGCAGCAAGAACAGAGGCAAAAAAACCCACCCGAATCGCTTTTCAGTCACGACATGCAGAGTGAAAATCTATATATTTAAAAAAAAAGAAAAAAAAGAATCAGGAACGAGCTTAAAGATGAACGACGACGGGCTCCGGGCTCCGGATCAAGACGTTCCGGAAAGAACCACTAGCGATCGAGACGATCGCCCACGAGCGATCCGGACCGAGGAGAGAACATCCGGCTCCCGTCGCGGCGGCCGCCGTCGAAGGAGCCGGGGTAGAAACCAGGTTCGCCCGGACCGTACGGACGCGGAGCAGAAGCTGAAACAGTGATGCGAGAGAGAGGGAGGGAGACCAACCTGGGTTTGGCGACGGCGACGGCGAGAGGAGTGGAGGAGGGAGGGAGTGGGGGTCAGTGGTGGGAGGAGGGGAGAGGTGCTGCTGTTGCTGCTGGTGCTGCTGCTTCCATTAATGCAGGCGCGAGAGGAGAGGAAGGAAGATGATGATGTCTTTTCCGGTGGAAAGAAGGATCGCTTTTTTATTTATCGTTGCTGTCGTCCAAGCAAGAGAGAGAGAGAGAGAGAGAGAGGGTCTCGTTTTTTCGTTTTTGTCGAAATTTAAGAAATTAAGAAGAATTTGTTGGTTGGTTTTTATTTTTATTTTTTTAAATTTCGGTTGGTTGATTATTTAATTGTTTTTGTGGCGGGCGGGGGAAGTACGACGTGGTGGGTTCCGGCGTTGCCTCAGCGCCTACGTACAAAAGAATATTTTGTCCCATATTCTCATGGCCATCCTTCGTCTCGCCGTATGTTTTCTTCTTCTTCTTTTTTTTCCTTTTTATTGTTCTCCTTTTTTCTTTTCTTTTTGAGAAAATCCAATTTTGTTAATGAATCCCCGATTTATCGAATTTTTGGTAACTCTCAATAAATCATATAAATCGAGAGTTAGAATCTTGGAAACTAGTGGCGTAAATATAGGACGACTCATATTCAATGACATAATTAACCCGGTCGGTTCATTCACTGTTATAATCATAATCATTCGCTGTTGTATTTATGTGTCATTTAGATGCAAGAGATCTTTTGCGATGCCTTCATCTTGTTAGAGATATTAATTGTGAATTATGTACTGATTATGAACCCATAATGTATCCTAGACAATCGCATATGCACAAGGAGAAAAGGGGATGGATCGCATTGGAGAGAAGGTAAAAAGGAGAAAGAAAATGAAGATAGTTAAAAGAAATTATAAATGTGGTAATAATAAAAAAATAAAGATAGAATGATGTATATCCAATCCCACATAAGGTATGCCTAATAATGCGAAGGGATAATTATATAAATGGTCCATAATTTTTGCTCAATGTGCAATATTATTCTTAAACTTTTAATTTGTTCAATATGATCCATAAACTTTATTTAAATGTGTAATGTCGTATCATAACTTTTAATTTGTTCGACAAACTTTTGGTGCATATTTAATTTAATTTCCAAATTATATTAAAATTGTTCAATGTTGTCCATGAGCAAATATTAACGGAGACACAACATTAAACGCTTTCTTATAGTTCATACACTAAATTGAAAATGAAATAAAAGTTCATGGACCACATTAAGCAAATTAAAAAAATTTATGGATGATATTACACATTAAATTAAAATTCATAAATCATTTGTATAATTTTCCTAATATCAAATTGCTCCGAAAATATGGTTTGCCCAAATAAAAGCAAGAACGTGAATCAAGCATGGTTGGACTTTTGCATGAAGTGGGGACACTTTTTCTTTCTGGGGATTCTCAGTGAGTCTCTCGTGGACTTTTTCCATAAATAAAAATGGAAATAAAAAAACCAAAGTTTTTTTTTTTTTTTTTGGGCCAGTAAAAGAAAATGGTTTTGGCTTCTGAATTCCATAAAATTCCACACTTGACTTTTGTGCGCATCGGGAATCAGGCTGAGCTTGCAATTTTGTCCGGTTGTGTTGAAGCCTATGTAGCAAGACCGACACGGATACGCGACACGCGACACGACACGACACGACACGCCGACACGTCATTTCTTAAAAATAGAGAATTTCGACGCGTTCCGACACGTTATATATTAAATATATTTTTATATATAAATACATAATAATAATAATAATAATAATAATAATAATAATAATAATAATAATAATAATAATAATAATAATAATAATAATAGCCTAGAATTAATTTACACGAAAAATATTAAATAATATCATTTATTATTTTAATTTGTTACAATAATACATAAAACTTAGAGGAAAAAAACATTGTTTAAAGAAAAATGCTGAAATGATATTTTTAAATTTATTTATTTATCATATATAGCATTTTTTATTACTTCTTTCATAGTAAAAGACTTTTTAAAAAACTAAAACAATTCTTAAAAAAAAAAAAAAAAATTTGACCCCGTGCGTGTATATGTATAGCATTTTTATTACTTCTTTTATTACTTCTTTTATGTATATTTATATTTTGAACCCACAAGTATTAGAAATTTTTAAAATTGACCCCGTGCGTGTCGGAATCGCGTGTCGGAATTCCGGACTCGCGTGTCGGAGAGAGTTGACCACGTGTCGGATTTTTCGACACTCGTTGACCGCGTGTCGGAACGTGTCGGGGCGTGTCGGAGCGTGTCGGACACGTGTCGGAGTGTCGGACACACACGAGCTCCGGAGAGTGTCCCGTCTTACATAGGTTGAAGCAGGCGACACCTATCCACCTCTTGTTCTCTCTCTTGTTTTTCCCTTTTTAGGTGATATTATTATTAGATTGTATTTACTTTTTTTGGAATTACTTATTCGCCAATTGTAATGTATATTGTACCTGGAAAGATATTTCCGTCGAGCAATAATTACCATTAAAAGAAGCTGGATCTGTAAATGTTGAAGAGTACCCAACCCTGCGCCTTGAATTATGGGAGAAACTAATGGAAGGTTTTTAATAATTTCGGAAGCGCTTTTCTTTCCCCCTCCCCCGGTAATTTAGTTTTATATTTTAAAGGGTAATTCATCGCGTGTCCAACTATGTCAGATTCTTTTTAGGTCGGACGGTTCATTCAAATTCTAACGAACGAAAATCAGTATTCTCTCCAAGTGAATGAGAAAAGATGACATGGCCTATTTCTTATGACATATAATACACATATAATCGAGGAATAAAATTTGCAAACCGATAGAGAGTTCGAAATTAAGTAAAATCATCTTATAGTTCTTCAGAGCATGGAAGGGATTGAATTCCACGTGTCGTCGCTTGAGACTCGACTCGCATCTCGTTGTCCTTCAAAAGTTATCGTTTCCACTTCTTATTCGATTGCAAAGATTTATGCAAAAATTTTAGGAGTGAGATATAAGCGCTTCTGGTACTAAGCATGACCTTAAAGAGTAGTGCTGGATACAAAACAACAAAAACATAATGTATCAAAGAGGGGGATGAGGCATGTAGGCGTTAGCGCATTAAACAAGAATGCAATTCTGCAGCCGACCGCATTTAGCCCCCATTGGAGGAAACTCTTAGTCCTTGATGAGGAACCCATTCAATTGCAAAGACATGTGCAAAAATCTAGGAGTGAGATATAAGTTGCTTTGACTTTAAAATAACCAAATTCGGGTCGGACCAAATCATCGATGCAAATCCAGGACCTAATTCTCATTGGAAATCTGACTTGAAAAAGAAACTCGAGTCCCCAAAAAAAAAATTGAGCTAGCTTTGCCTTTTGTACGGATCGGTTTTTCTTTTTTTGGTCAAATAACATGAATCTATATGCAGGGTTTGTGGGACTAATGAATGCACAAGATCTTATTTAGCCAAGATTATCCTAGGTGATTGCGATTGTCTCTTTATGAAGACAACTACTAACTCCACCTCTTTCTTTATTCTATACATTATATAATTTAATTTATCCAGGATTAAGAAAATGAAAAAAAAAAAAGAAGAAGATGGATTATGAAACAATCAGATGTGCTCCTCATCACGAACTTCGAGAAAAGAACGTTCGCGAACCGGATTGTGCAGTCGGCTGTTTCTTATGTTATCCCCTACACCTTCTCAGCAGGCATAGGATATACTCGTTGTAATTGTAAAAATAAAATAATATATATATATATATATATATATATATATATATATATATTACTTTTTGGTATAAAGGTGTTGGTTGTGCGCTTAAATTAGTGGCTCAAGCGCTCAACTTTATTCCAAGGTGAATTAAGGGTGCGACAATATCACAAAAAAATTTAAAAATTAGAAAATATTTTTGGAGAAATGTTCCTTTATTTCGTTTATAAAAATAAATGAATGAAATATATCTTTATCATCCATAAAACATAATCAAGTAGAAATTGCTATCAATAATAAAAAATATTTTTTGCAGACTAATTTTGTTGAACGATATAATTAATTATTCTCTAAAAGATATTTTTAAATCTTAAATTTTTCATAAAATAAACGCTTGAAAGGCAAGTAATTCGCCAGTGGCATTGAGTTCATCGTGACGACAATAACGATGGGACCAACGTGGGACATACGTCCAAAGGGGTGATCCATCAAGCACTCAGAGCCTGACACGTGTAGCCCCTGCAGGCAAAGGTCGAGCAAGTGGGGCGGCGAGACCGAGAAGGACAGGTTAAACAATGTTCCAAATTCTATATATAAATTGATAATTTCTAATTTTTAAAGAAAAAGTATAGAGAATGGGACCCACTTTGGTCCATACCTTTCAATTGTGATTTACTGATATGAATGGACCACACAAATGAAATTGACAACCCTTTGTACTCTTTCATGACAAGTTCATTGACACGACACGATAACATTATTCCCACATGATATATTATCTGCTAGGGTTGTATATCCTTGTGACATTATTGATGCTTAGTATAAAGATAATGTTCGACTTCAAACTCATTTTCAGATCTAGTGGATGCAATTTATCAAAATATACTAATTGTTTCAATCTCGAGATTCCTTGCTCATTTGTTTAATTTGATGAAATTATTCTCTCGTGGTTATTTCTGATTGTTAACACAATATAGTATAAGTTCCCGAATGCTTTGGTAATTCTCAAAAAGTAAAGTGCAGCTGATCGTTTTTCGTGTTAGTGGATTTGTCCAGGCTTTTCATCATGAACACATTACTTTGGAGGAATGAGAAATCGATTCTATAAGGTAACCCTATCTCCAAAAATTAATAAGTATGTATCAGATAAAGCACCTCCTAATTGTTACCAATGCTCCAAGTTATACACCAAACAAATTATTTGAGTTGTCTTAAATTATTGTCAACGTTCTATTCTTTTTCTTCTCTCTTCTTCATTTGGAATGGTGTCGAGCTTTTATTATTTGTTATAAGTATATGCCTCAAGAGCCTCGGATATGTATAGATGAACAATCCAAAAGGCGAATGCATCTTACGTTCATTTTAACTAGGGCGGTCATGCAAAGTGAGTAGGATTTGCCAACCATAAAGTTTTCGAAACCAGTAAAACCATCAAAAATATAGTTCCACACGAATTGAATTCTTGATATCGTTACTCGAGACTCAATTCGAATCTTATCATCCTTCGATTGTACGTATTTTTTTGCCTGCTATATTATTGCAATGGTTTATGCGAAATCTAGGGAGAAAAAAAGATGCATTGACTCGAGAATAGCCGAGTTTGAGTCTAATCAAATCATCAGTGCAAAATTAGGACCGAACCCGAACCCAAAACGGACTAAAATAGAAACCTGAGTCCCAATAAAAATCATACTAGTTTTGCCTTTCATGTGATTTCTTTTTTGCTCCTACATAGATTATCCTAGGTGATTGCAATTGTCTCTTAATGAAGACAACTAGGAACTCCACCTTTTTCATTTATTTAATACACTCTAAAGCTTATCCTTAATGGAAAAAATGAAAATCTGATGGACCACAAAACAAGCGTATGCGAGGTTCAAATCTCTCCTCGTCACGAACTCCGAGAAAAGAACTTTCTCAAAACGCATTATGCGGTCGGCAGTTTCTTATGTAATTCCCTTAACCTTCTAAACCAACATAGGATAAATTTATTGTAAACTTTTTAATGGTTTACATATATCTTTTAACTATTTTTTGGGGGGGGGATGAAGGTGTTGGTTGTGTAAATTAGTGGCTCTCGGCGGAGGGACAGCGCCCAACTTCATTCCGACGTCAATTTTAAACGTAGTTTTTATTTTTTGGATTAATGGAAGTGCATCATCGTTTGTACAGCTCGAAGAAAGCAAAGCACACAATAATGGTATCAAATATCAATCCATGTGGGGAGTCTCCAACTCTCCGTGCCCACATCTACACATACAATATCTCCTAACTCGATCGGTTCTTGCACACCAAATTAAGTTTACATCCTAGACCCGGTCAAGAGGTTGATCATTCAGTTGGAGAAAGAGAATTTGCAAAGCAATGCTTCCTCGTAACTTGACCCCGAGTGATTGTTTTTTATTTATTTATTGAGTGTGAATTAATTAACAGCAAAATGCGTTCCCATGTCAAATATCTCGCAAAACATGGAACATGATTCCCTTTTATGTATTACTGGAACTTGGAAGGTTCCGTGTCAATTAGCAAATAACTCATTTCTCGTTGGATGTACCAAATATAACTCATAAAAATGAAGTTTATATGAGTATACATATGCCAAATACTATGAGTTTTTTTTTTTTTTTTTTTGGGGGGTCGCTAAATAATATGAATTGGACAGCACTAGTTGTCTGAGTGATTCAAAACCGCAAATAACTGCGCTTAAATTCCATTAATTTGACTTTAGATTAGTAAAAGAAAAAAAAAACAAAACGCGAAAAAGATAGGACATAACGAATCGAGTGGACAGAAACAATAACGATAGGACCAACATGGGAAATGTGTCCAAAAAGAAGATCTTCTAACCAATCAGGACCTGACACTTGTAGCATTGGTGGGAGATGGGACCCACTTTTGTCTACACCCTTGATCGTAATTTACCCCAAAGTGAAAATGAAGAGAAGCTCGGACCCATCCCGCCACCCTACCCCTTCGATTCTCCTTAATGACAAGTTATTGACAATGACACGATAACATAATTCTAAAGTCTTATCGACCCTTTTCCCCACGGTTAATACAATAGCAACGTTCTAGCTCATGCTCGTTTTGAATTGAATTATTTAATCCAATGGAATTATTTCCCCCTAATTATCACTAATCACTTAGGTAGTACAGTTCCACTTCGGCATTGTTTGGTAATTCTCAAAACACAAAGTGTAGATAAGCAGATTGATGTTCGTATCGGTGGAATTGTCTAAGTATTGGTTTTTCACAAATGATCTTAAGGAGCGAGGAGTTAACTCTGTAATTTAAGTTTATCTTCGAAAAATGTGTCTCAGATCAACTACGTTCCAATTACAGTCGCTACTTTGAGTTATATACACCAAACGGATTATTTGACTCATCTTTTTTTTTTACCAAATTCAACTTACTTCCCAAATTTTGCTTTTGGGGTTTGTCAATGAGTCTAGCTTTTTTCAGCAACAAAAACACAAGGAAAAAAAAAAGAGGATGAAGAATGTTAAATGCATTTGGCTTCTTAAATTCCATGCACTTCCACACTGACTTTTGTCTGCACGAAGTCAGGCTAAGTTTGCGCTGTCTTTTTCTGTTAAAGTGGGGACATCCGTGATCCGTTCACTTCTTATTCTCCTTTTTGTTTTTTCTTATTTATTTGATATTATTATTGTTGTTATCGTCGTTGTATTCTTTTTTTTTTTTTTTTTTTTTTTTATTCCTTTGTTTGGGATGGTGACGAGCTTTTGTTATTTGTTATAAGTATATGCCTCAAGAGTCTTAGATACGGACACTGAACAATGCAAGAGGTGAATGCATCCTATATGCATTTTAACTAAGGCGGTTGTGCAAAGATATGGATCATGCAAAAGTAGGATTCGCCAAATATAGAGTCTCCAAAACCAGTAAAGTCATCCTATATAATTCTTAGGAGAATGACACGAATTGAATTCAAGATCATCACTGGAGGCTCAACTCACATCATATCATCCTTCGATCGTGAGTGCTTCTTTTTTGAAATCCTATTTTATTGCAGTGTTTTATGGGAAATTTAGGTGAGAAAAAAGGTGCATTGACCCGAGAATAATTGAGTTTGAGTCTAATCAAATCATTGGTGCAAAATCAGGACTTAAACTGAACTCGAAATCAACTTAAAAGAAACCCGAGTCCCAAGAAAAATCGAACTATTTTTGCCTTACTATGGATATTTTTTGGGTGGTCAACTGATGACAATCAACGTATGGTTTACATAGCTTACGAATGCACAAGAAGAGGAGGATCCTATTTAGCTAAGATTATCCTAGGTGACTGCAATTGTCTCTATATGAAGACAACTAGGAACTCCACCTTTTTCTTTATTCTATACATTCTAATATTTTATTTATCCTGAATCGAAAGAAAATGAAAAGTTGATGGATTATACAACAAGACAATGTGTAGTTCAAATCTATCGCCTCATCACGACATTGGGCAGCATAGGATAAATTCATTGTAATTTTTATTTTTTTTGGGATAATGGTAGTGGTTTGTATATTTTAAAGAAATCGAAGCAAAAAATAATGGAAACACAAAATGAAATTGAAGAGAGGCTTAGGGCCAACCCCACCCCACCCTTGGTTCTCCTTAACGGAAAATCCATAGACAGGACACGATACCATTACTCTGACATCTTGTATTGTAATTATTTATCGTTGTCCATGTCTATAGTCTTATTTACCATTCTGATCCGGATGAAATGAGTCAAACTAGTATTCATAATGCATGCCCAATTCAAGTCTGTAAACAATCGAAATGAGCCATCAACAACCAAATAACAGCTAGAAGCTCTCCACCTTTGCTCAGTGCAATTTCTATCTCTTTGGCCAATTTGATCCTCACGATCATCGTTGATCTACAATACCATTGAAGATGCAATTCCACACCACGCTCAAACAGTACCATGCATGCCTTCTCCACATGCATGGATGCAACATTATTGATGACGTGCTATCAATTGTATGACATCTCCTTTGATCTCTATTGGGCAATCAGCGAACACCACATTAGACTGATTAAATACAAGATATAATATGTAATCCGAGAGGATCTTACTAAATTCTCTTTCGTCATCTCTAAATAAGACTTTCTATCAGTTGTACCACATTTTAGTAGCAAAATGCCAGATTATTATACTAGAGTCATAAGTAGCATTGGTGACATACACTAAAAGATTTGTCCAATCAATATTCCTCAATTTACTTTCAAGAAACAGAATTTCCTCTAGACTCAAATATCTTTCTCACCTCTGTCGAATCATTCACATTTTGGGATTTATGTCTCACCTCCTTAAAGATAAAGATCCACAAATTTTTAATAAAGGGATTCTTGGACATGTACTTCATATTCACATGAATGACCAACGATCGATGATTGTCTCACCAACTTGACGAAAACAAGAGATGATCTTCTCAACCATACAAAATGGGAAACTGCATATATTAGAAAAACTAATGATGCCCTTGCACTGATCACACCTGTACGTCTTTCTTGAATTGTCCTTTAGTCTATCGAGCTTGTACATCTTTCTCAGACTCTCCTTTAATCTCTCTAAAAAAAGGTTGCGAGCAAAGATGGATTTTGACCACCTCTCAACTTTTAATGATATCTAAGACCGCGTATGTAACATTGGTGGTTGGCACTTCACATGTGGCAAATCAAGGCTTCCTCAAGTGATAAATGGCAGATACCAACTTGTTGAGAAATGAATGCAGTTTAAATAATTCTTTGTTGAGCCACTTGCGCCACCTGATAATAGTAACAATCCAATCGAAGAAAACGAGCATAAACAAAGCTATCACATCAAGAGCAATACCTTTGATAAAAAAGGGAATAAGTAATTTACACATCGAGTTTGAGGAGCTGATGCTTTTTCAAGTGATTGAATGGGATGAAGGCCATCACAATGTTAATGGAATGCTATGAAATGAATAATATAGCTCCACTTGCAACATATTGCAACGCTTTTGTATAAAGCACCCCGTAAATGAAACGGAGTTTGATTGGTATCACCTTAACACATCCATCGTAGACACTTTGTGGAAATATTCACAGCACATTTCGCATTTTCTACTCGTGAACATGAGGTCTCCAATGAAGGCCAAAGCTATATGATGGAGGAGGTAAGCATGCTTCGCCACGATGCTTTGGGCAAGCTTTGCCTTCTTTATTAGAATATCCATCCCCTTAAACATCAAATTCTTTAATGATCTGTTAAGGAACCTTTGATTGGGTTCACCACTTCCTTGAGCAGCATAAGGCTCGAGAAAGTAAGTTCCTATGTCCTCTCCGCATTTTGTATGACCCGGACAAGAAACACCAGTATTGTTGACATCACCAGCAACTTGTCACTGAAAAATATCTATACAAAGACATGACCAACCAAAATATACTAGTTGTCATCTATCAGTGTACATCCATTTTCTGATTTTTCATGTTCAAGCCAAATTGATTTACGAATGACTGGAATAAATATGGAATTATTTACATTTGATGATACATCTAATTAAGACGATTTGATGATACGGCCAATCAAATTATAATACCTCTTAATAAATCATTTAAAAGCCAAAATTTTATGAATCACTGGAATAATATGGAATTATTTACATGTCATAACATATCAAATCAAGATTGTTTCTTATGCTTAGGTTTTTTAGTGAGTGTATATTCATTTTTCAATTGTGATCTTTGTGCTAAATTGATTTATCATCATTGTAACCATGCATCATTTGGATGTGGGATATCTTTTAGATCCTTTCGTTAGGTTAAAGATATTGATTGTGATTTATGTAGTCAATATAAACTCATAAAATATCCAAAACCTTCACACATATATGAAAGGATAAAGGAAATAGGTCATGTTAGAGAGAGTATAAAGGGGAAAGAAAATTGAACAGCATATAAAAAAAAATAGATAAAGAAATCAAAGTCACAGTCAATTGATGTGATAATAACGATATGATTATGTATATCCAAGCCCCCAAATGTATACCCAATAATGCTAAATTGATGAGGTGCATGTTAGGAGCACAAGGTTGCGTGCTGGTGCACATATGATTGCCCATATAAAAGCAAGATTGGGAGTCGAGTAGGGTTGGAGTTAGGCATGAAATGGGGACAATTTTCTTTAGGGGGTTTCTCAATGAGCCTGGCTTTTCTCACCTACCAAAAACAAAGGGGGAAAAAGTAGAGGACGAAAATGCATTGGGCTTCTAAATTCCATGAAATTCCACACCAACTTTTGTTTGCATCGAAATCAGGCTTAAGTTTCAATGTCTGGTTGTGTTAGAGCAGGCGACATCCATCCGCTAAATTCCATGGAATTCCACACTAATTTCGGGATGTTACTGTTGTATTTTTCCTTTGGAATGTGACCATCCAAAAGTGGAAGATTTCAGTGAACGAGACGGCCTCTCTCGGTCGCACCAACAGTGAATTGGGTGGACCGGAAAAGGAGAGTTGAAACCTCACGACAATGCACTGAATTTCATGGCGACAACGATTGACGACAGGACCAGCATGCGAAACACGTCCAAAAGGGAAGATCTACGAACCAATCAGAGGCCGAAACGTGCAGCTCCGGTAGGCAAAGCTTAATGGTAGACCAAGTGGAGCGGCGAGACAGAGAAGGAATGGGACCCAAGAAAATGCGAGACATGAGCTAATATTTTCTTTTGACCCAAGAAAATTAATATTTTCTATTTTTCAGACTGAATGGGACCCACTTTTCTCTATAGCTTTAATTGTGATTTACTGATGTGACGGGACTAGAAGAACAAAATTGAAGACAAGTTTATTATTGATTTGAGGCAAATAACATGATTTCGATATGCTATATTATTATTTACTGTTGTCCATGTCTGTAGCCTTATCTACCCTGTTGACATGATTGATAATCAATAACAAAGCTCAATCTCGTCTCGAATCAAATAGACATGATCAATTTAAATGTACTAATCATTTCAAATTCAGTATAATTCACTAATATATCCCGACCATTATTAACATTCACACACCTAAGGTTTTTTTATTTTTAATCTAAACACGTATAATCCCTGCATGTCTTGGTAATTCTCAGAAAACAAAGTGTAGATAAGTCCATTGATGTTCGAACAGTGGCTCTCTGGCATATCGAATGATATGTTAAATCAATAATTAACTTTACCTCTAAAGACTAATAAATGAATGGAATGATTGTCCAAAAAGTCCTAAATATATTGTAAGCCGATCAATTTAATCTTAAACTTGTCAATTTTATTAATTTAATCTTATACATTTTGACAATTTCTCAATATAGTCCTTTCAACCAATTTTGATGTGAAATCGCTAATGCAACTATTGATTGTCCTACGCAATTCAGCCACTACATTAGCAATTTCCACCAAATTAACTGAGAAAACTACATTAAAAAACTATCAAAATACTTGAGATTAAATCAGCCAAATTTAAAAGTTTAAGACTTAATTGGTCAACATACGACAGCTATTATGATTTTTTGGACATTTTTCCTTCAAAAGGATTATTTCAGTTGTCTTATATCTACCTAATTCAACTTATTTCCCAGAAGTTTTCCATTAGTTCAAGAGTTGCCCTATAATTGATTCACTCAAGGTCGAGCCATTCAACGTGTCATCTTCTCGACATGACTTGTGAAGGGAGTACGTATCATCAGCTACCATCAAAGAGAGAGATAATGAGATCCAATGAAACAAATGGAAAGATCATCTTCTCACAAATCAGAATTGAGAAAGAAACGACTCTTCTATTTAACAAAATTTCTTGATAAGTAATTATTGATGCAAAAGAGCTCCGATTATTTTCTTTGTTTACATACAAATTTAAGATCAGTATCCCCGTTCACATGACCAAATATACAGCCACCTTCCAATGACTCGAGCTAACTTTACCTCTACACATACGAAGTAAAGCTCCCATACTGGGCATCATAGCAAAAACAACGCCCAAGGAAGGTTAAATCAACAGGCAGAAAGAATATTACACTATCCACTTAGATTTAAGCTTGTGTAGAACTAATCGAAAGATCAACAGGCCGGACATTTATCAGTCAGCCAAGCTGCTCTAAAAGACCCGAGGATCGCAGAGCAGCATCAGTCAGCCAAGCTGCTCTAAAAGACCCGAGGATCGCAGAGCAGCCAACGGTGAGTTTTGGACATCACCTTGCACTGTCTTCAGCAGCATTAGTATCATCTGTCCGACTGCCCAACCTGACAATGTCTTCCACGAGAATCTTCCCATCTAGGATAAAATAATTATATACTGTTATCCTCACAATATCAAATAAAAATTTAATTGACGCCTTGAACTTTCATTTGAAAGTGAAAAGACCAAAGTTTGACATTTCAGTCGATGCCCCATATATAGGAGGACAGTGTCTGGTCAACCTCTTTTTCTTTAACCCCATCAACCTATCAAAGCCCAATGAATATCGACTAGAATTGCATGCTCTAAGCATACAATAAAAACATATTTCCTTTAGTAAACTCTAGGGAAACCTTTCACAGATCAATTATCAAGATGTTACTAAAACAATTTCAACTGTCTCAAGAGTTGTGCTTTGTTCTTTCTAGATAGTTGAAGAAAAAAACCATGTTGCAAGAGAAATCTAGATCTAGGAGCTTACCTCCATCTTTAGATAGATTGCTGATTAGTTCTTGAATACCCTCCTTGTCCAGAGTATTTTTCAAGTACAAAGCAGCAGCAGCAACTTCCTCAGGTGTCACCTTCCCATCAAGGTCCCTGCACGAGTGGGACCATGAACGTGTCAGTGTATGATATACAGTAGTAATAACATCTAATTTATCAACTTACACTCTTCAAAACATACCCATAGTGACATGTATCGTACAGTTCATATTTACAGATTTTCAATATAAAGGCACTATTCTGTTTTCATAATTTTAATAAGATAGTGAGATGTACTTAAACAGCTAAAACAAAGAGAGCCTTTGAATTAAACTATTAAATGCAATATTTATGCTGTTCTTTTTTATATGATTGTAAACCAGATTCCAGTCAAGTGACATTACTGGGATTCCCACCCCAATTATTAGGAAAAGACTGGGTTAATGTCATTGTTGTAATTGGTGGTGGTGGTGGTGGTACCAAGCGGATGCGGACTCTCAACAATCTCATCCATGAGTAGGAATTAGCGCTTCTAGGTTCCATACAAGTTCTATCCGGAACCTAGAACCTTCCCATTGGAACAAATTCCTCATTTTTTTGAAACCTTGAACCTACCTTGCATGCCATAGAACCCGAAACCTACCCTTATCACAAGTTCTAAGGTCGATTCTAGGATCTACTCAGGTTCCACTTATATTATTAATTGAACGATTACAGTGAATTAAAACCTTTAATGACCACCACTTGTCACTACAATTCATTGACCATAAAGACACATGGAAAATATAAATATTAATAAAGTAAAAATCTTAGTTGTAAAATGGAAACTCAAATTAGTGCTTTTAAATTATACATTCATCATCGAATGATATGAAATATCGCAAGATCTATGAAGACATGAACCAAGAAAAATATTAAAACCTGTTCCAAATTCTAGATTACAGATTCCCGGTTCCAGATTCCTCCAACTAAGAACATGGAACCTACCTGTCAAAACAGGTTCCTCATTTTTTGAACCTGTAACCTACCCTACATGCTAGAACCTAGAACCTATAGGTTCCCACCAGTCAAATTCTCAGGTTCCAAATTTTACCCTGGAATCATGCTCATCCCTATGCATGAGGCACATTGTCCACTATATCTAACATACCTCGTTCCAATCATGGTTAAAAAAAAAAAAATTGTGTTGAAGAGCAAGGAGTCCATCCATCGCATTCACAAGATTACTCTCTCCAACCTCAAGCACTCTTCTGTTCCTTTTCCTCTATACTAAAAGTACGGATCACACGGGTCGTTTCCCTTAAGTTGCTCAATCAGGTAACCCAAGCCTTCACTCCTCCACAGATGTTATCTCTTTGTACTCTCTTCCTCTCATATCTAATCAAATGTTCATTTTCTTTTTATAGAATTTAATAAAACTTTTCAAAACTAGATCTCTTCAGGGATCTTTTTTAGTGCTTGTGTGTTCCTTTGACCATACAGAGGCAGTATATGCTATCATTATCATACAATTAGAATGAAATGCCTTAATTTTCAATCTGACTTCAAATTTTGTCAAATTAAAGTATGCACAAATGTCCTACCATTTGTTGTTTTGGCACTTGGTCAGGTCAAATGAGTCCCCATCTTTTCCAATATGAAATCATGCGCCAATTTTTTTTTTCAAACTAGATTTGCCTTTTCTCCTTCTATAATATATGGCCAACTAGAGCACTTGATAACAGTTTAATTTAGAGATGTTGTTAGTCTATAAGATCCAAAAACCCATCTAAGGCACAGAATTCCTATATCTTATAAGAAATGGAGCAATTAGAGCGATGTAAGCATGTTCCAAACCTATCAAGTAGTCGCCAACGGTCACCAATTACAGCATCAACAGTGTCAATTTCCTTCTCTAGGTTCTGAAGCATTGCATCAACCTGAAGAATGACAATGGTTACAAGAAAATCATGTAAAACGTGACAGTTGTATGACAATTCCACTCAAGTAGCCACTTTTGGGGGTACTAATTTTTACCTTGTCTATTAGTGCAGATGAAACTTCATCCTGTTCAGCGACTTCATCCATCTGATCATTTTCCTCTCGTGCAGCCTTATATACCCTCATAGCATCTTTCTCACCATCTGTCCCCTCTTTGTCCACAATGCTATTATAGAGTCCTATCTGAACATATGAAGAAATGCATGGAACATTGTAATGATAGACCAACAGGATCCTCTACTTAACCATAGAAATATAGCACACAAATCCTAAAGGATCTGCCTGAGTAATGCATCAAAATCAAAAGAATTTTTTATTGCTACATCATTAGTACTCAGATAACTATTGTCCACATATTATAAACCACCAAAAGCAACATGGTAGTCTAATATTCTTGGGCAGATAAATCTCCAAGTAAGGGGGCAGTGCAAAATAGGAGAAATTCCAGAACTGCTAAGCATCTCAAGAAAACCTAAAAGAAGGTTGAGAATGTGTACAAAAAGACAAAACTATACTCCTGTCAATGACCAAAGTACAGGCAACTTCGATGCAAAATTAGATGACAAATGATCCATCCCGCAGAACAGATACATAACAGATCATCTTCTGCCAATGCAGTAAACAGACTATAAAAGATGCAATTTTCCCTTAGGCAAAATAAAGCCATACCTCTTTATTGACAAGCTGCAAGAACTCCTCACGCTCCCTACTCACTGACTGCAAGAGTTAACAGAGGACAGAAAACCAATTGTTGTCATAAACTGAGAGGACTGTCTAAAACAATGGTTTAGAACACAAATAACAGCATTTCAGGCTCTGATCCTTACAGATGCTGAAGCTAAAACAGCCAAAGCCTGACTTATTTTGCAGAGATGCTCGTGCTTTTCTAATGTTCTTGTCATAGCTTGTTTCTGTGCTTCCTCTGCTGTTGGCAGAGTCATCTCCTGTAAAGCCACATCTACCCTACTAACTCCAGACTCCTTAGTCCTAGCTTGCTCTTCTTCTTCTCTCTCCTCCTCCTCCTGCAGAATAGAAGTCAAACAACTAAATTCATGACAAGCTGCAGTACAATAGAATTCTGCAGCAACTAAACTAGGGGTGCGTTTGTTTCGTGGAAAACTTCATAACAAAGGAAAATGCTTTCCAAGAAATCATTTTTCAGGGATATGTTTTCCCCTTTTTCAGGTAAGGGAATTCATTTTCCTAACTTTTAGCATGTATTATTTCTTTGACCCTAAATGGTTTCCAATGACTGATCATTTTCAACAAACCAAGCACGTGAAAGTCCAAAATACTAATTTGCGTAAAATTCTTTCACTCAAACAAAAACACCCTAAATGAAAGGCATAAGGCAAGGCTTAAGCTCAGGCCCTTAATCGCAGAAATAAACTAAGGAGACCTCTTCCATTCCACTACCGAATTTTTTATTAATCACCTCATATTACAAATACACGACAATCACATGTAGTCTAGTATTAGATTTGTCCAAAATACAATGATGGAAATTTGGAAATGAATAATGACAAAAATACTAATTATCAGCAAAGGGGAACTACAGTGAAAAGTTTTGCCAATTTGCTACAAAGGATAGGGAAAAAAAAAAGGAAAAGAGGAAAACCTTTATCAGTTCTTCTTGCATTGCTAGGTACTCCAATTTCCTTCTTCTTTCTGACACAGAATCTTCAGAAGGTAATGAGGTAACACCAACAGTATCCACAACTTCATCTGGAAGTGAAGAAAGTGTAGCTCCAACAGCTTCCTCTGGTTTAACCCGATTAGATACAACGAAGGCCCTGCACATGGGATCCCACAAATATAGCTGAACATATCGCATCAAAGATGAAGAGGAAATATAGGATCAATGAAGAAATCTGGTTAAGTTGTGCTATTGTTTTAAGCACCACTCAACCAGTTAAGGGACAGGTTTAAATACAGCAGGAGCAAGCTTTTACCTGGAAAGGATCAAAAGAGAGGATGGCAAAGAGTGATTCAGTGACAAGTCCAACCAATCACGAAGCTGCAGAAAGCACAACCCTTAAACCACAGAAAAAGCCACACTGCTTTTTGACAGAACTTAATCGACATTACAAAAAATATTTTATTTTCCTCTAGCAGTCACAGGAAAGGCACCATCTATGGCCCACTCTGATCAGGAAGTCGGGATTCTAAAGCTGTTCCAGGAAGAAGGAAATTCTAGGAGACAAGGAATAGATACCTCCAAAAAGGTAAAAGCATGAAACCAATTTTTCTCCACGCAAAACCCCACAGTTAAAAGGATGAAGTGAGATAACAGAAAGCACTAACAAAAACTCCATCTTGCATAGAGATGCTAAGTATACTATAGCAAGTAACCAATTGAGTGCAATCGCCCTAACTTCTGACATATCAGACAATTCAATTGCAGGTCACCAAACTCAACTGACCTTCTATATTTCTGTAATATATGAACTTATGGATGTAGAGGGAGAGAGATAAAACCTATTTTTCATACAGAATATATACCTATTTTTCATATAGAATATATACCATAGGTAAGAAAGGTAGGCCATCTTCCTCAAGAGAACTATAGATAAAGGGGAGAAAAAGAAAAACCTGTTGGCGCATGTCTTCAACCGACCGTAATCCGAGCATGCCTCTCTCCCTACAATCTTCACGAAGCTCCTCCTCTGAGAGGGACTCCACCCCCTCTGCTTGAATCAATTTATCATCTTCTTTAATGCTGAAGTTATACCACAGAAGAAATGTGAGGTTCGGCCACAAAAAATTAAAAATAAAAATAATAATAATAATAATCTCCATTTCTAATTTGTGCGAACACAAGTTCTTGTCACCAAGACAAAATAATGGAACATAAGCAATTTGATTTAGGGCCTGTTTGGTAACCATCCAAACTTGGTAGATTCTATTCTTTTATTCCCAGGAGTAGTTTTGAAACAGAATCGTGTTTGGTAAAATTTTTATAACTTGGAACAAATTTCTATTTTTTTGTTCCCGGAAGTAAATTTGGAACATAATCAAAAATAAAAAAAAAGTTGATTCTTGTTCCCGGGAACAAAAATCTAAGAATCAAGCCCATATTCTCTTCTTCTTCCCTTTTCTTCTTCTTCTACCGCCACCACCACCCGCCGCCACCAGTCACCGGCAACCGGTCTGGCGAGCTCGTCGAGGCTAGGTCGAGGTCCGAGGCTCCGGCAAGCCTCGCGATCCTGGCTAAGGCGAGCCTCGCCCAGCCCCACCGATGGCTAGGAAGGCCTCGCCCCGTCCGGCGAGGCCCGCACGGCCACCGGCGAACTTTCGGCCGACGAGGGCCGACGATGCTCCGATGAGGTCGCCGGCCCTCATCTCCGGCGACCGGCCACTTGAAGAAGAAGAATAGGAGAGAGGAAAAAAAGAAAAGAAAAAAAAAAAAGGAAAAAAAAAATAACAAAATTATTTAAAAATTAAAAGAAAATGATTTGCAATAGAAATTTTGAACATGTTACCAAATGCAATTTTATTCAGAATCAGAAATTTTGGACAATTACCAAAAAGCTTAAAATGCTTGAGAAATTGTTCCCAGAAACGAGAATAAAAAAGAATCATTTCTAATCAAAAATTATTCCCGGAAAAGAGAATCGTTACCAAACGCGATCTTAGGAGACTCACATGACACAGCATTTGCAAAGTAAATGAAACTAAAGTAAGATTGATATTGTACCGTCTCAAGAACGTTTAAGTTTATACATGAAGGAAAATGCAGTTCCAGATTCCAACTGCTTTGACAAACAAAAATTAATATTCGGGAAAAAGTCCAAAATGAGAAGGATCCTGTCCAAGGTTGATAAAGCAGGATGCGCAGCAACCATTAAACATAGGTCTTTGCTTAACTAAATGTGTCTTCATGGGTCCTAAATAGATATACTCAATCTATGCCACATAGGCTCTGCACTAGTAAAACATTTTGATCAAATCAGTAGCATTTATACTGAAGGAGAAGTGTTCAAAGCAGAATGTTTGCTAGTGAGACTGAAGTTTCTCGGCTAAAATTAAACACAAGTAATAGCCAAATAGTTTAGCTGGCTGATGAAGAGGAGAACTGCCCTGCTTCTTTGCAAGGATACATATTATTCAACCTGAGTATGTTAGCCATTTCTTGTCAAGTTCAAAGAAAAGATAATTATCCATCATGGGGCTTAAATAGATTATTTTAGAAAGCCTAGCTAAACAGATTTTTGAAGCTTAAGTTATAGAAGATATTGAGTGACAGAAAACTATAGTTTGCCGCATATCATTAATATTCACAACATAGATTAGCTGTACTATTCACTTGCCTATTGCATTTGGTCATCACTCAAATAAGGAAAAAGCGATCTCCGCTATCCAAGTCTCCATCATCCCCACGACTCAGCCTCAATTAAATTCAATTTGAAAAGAAAATATCTAGCTCCATACCAACACGAAGCAGTTTACTATTAGTACAAAGCTCAAGGAGGAACTAACAGGGGAGAAGTCCCTATTAATTAACTCTGTTCTCACATTAGCAAGTCTAGTCCCTAAATTGCTGAAGACATCAAGACTAAAGGAACCCATTGACGATAGGTTAGAAAAAGAAATGAGTATGACAATTAGAGTATTTGAAAGATTTAATTGAAGAAAAACATGCAGATATTTTTATCCAAAACCGCACAAGACGCATTTAAAAACATCAGTCAGCTACCTCATTGAGCAACAAAAGCGACAACGAGAAAAATTAACCAGAAGGTGAAGCTAAGCCTCAAGGTCACGTATCCTTTCCATCTATGATGCCCCTCTTGTTTTTTTTTTTTTTTTTTTTATGATAAACTACATATCATCAATAAGGTAATGATGGGCTACTGCCCCCACATAAAACAGCTTGGAAAGGGAGGCCACCCATATATAAAATTATGTGTAAAAACTATTTTATAGCATTTCCAACAAAACTAGAATATGAGAATGAACTTCCACTATAGCAAAATGAAAAATGCATAACGGATTATACCTATAACACTCCCAAGAGAATACTCCAAAGATCTAAAATACCACCATTAAAACATGGAAGAAATATATTTTAGGGACAATATTCCTGACCTCCGAAGACGCTTACGGAGCATGTAGCGTAAATATGCATCTGTTCCAAATGGGCTGATTCCCATATATTTGCACATGTTTACTAGTCTGGGTCTGAAAGAAGTGAGATGAACCAACAGGAAAATATGTTATCAGAGCTATTTCAAGCAAAGAGTTCAGAATTAAAGGAGAACGAGATCAACCTTAAGAAAGACCTACCTATTGATATTATCTAGAGTAAGCTCATCATTGAATAACTTGGCAAAAGCCAAAATTTCTTCATTATTCACTTGGGCACCTGTTCTGACCTGAGAATTGATATATAACAGTCAGATATTAAAATCAGAGGCCAATACCATGAACGAAGGCTTGAGAATCTGTTACTCAACCCTACCCGATTGAGAAACTCATCAAGATCTTCTGCAGTTTGTTTTAATTCACCACTTCTTGAGTTTTGCACTTCTTTAGCCATTTCTTTGACTGTGTCTTGCAGAAACTTGGCATATTCAATTCTTGCATTTAACCTCCGTTTTAGTGCTTCCTGCACATGAACGAGTTTCAATGAAACAACGAAATCTATTTCAAAACAACAATATCCAAACTAAAGATGAATATAATTGTGTCAATATCATCATGTCCATAGGCAATCTAATAAAATTCAATAAAGTGTAAGAAACACAGGAAATATATGCAGCCGGCATTCTCTATGTATATGCAAAGAATATTTGACAGCATATTCCTGCAATATAGCAATTTATACGTTATCGGCCACATCAATAATCTTAACACAAATTTATATGAGTAGGGTCACAATAAGCACACTGTAAGGAAGCCTATGATATTTTAAATAGGGAAGACTCCTTTCTAGCAAAGAAAATCAATGGACATGGTAGCAATAGAAGCAAGAGGAACATGCCCATCCTTAGCAATAAAACTAAAACACCTATATAGATATATAGGGATCTTCGAATGTATAGATTAAGAAAATAGGCGGTCAATTCATTTATAAAGCCCAATGGTTGTGAGTATCAAATTATGCATTGAAAGGTTCCACGTTATTTTGGTTCCCAAACAGAAGTGAATTTTTGAAATTAGGAAAAGAAGCCAGCCTTAAGAGGTTCTATTTCACCAACTGAAGTTCCAAGCATATCAAGCCAACTTCTCAAGGAACCTTAATACCAAAGTTTGAACATAGAAATACAGATGAATAGACCATGAAAAGGGTCAAAGCAATATGTAGGACAGACTTGTTTATGTATACCTGCTCTTTCATCTTGTCTTGAAATGTTGAGGGCAACATATTGGGGAACAACGTGAGAAATACTGGCAGCAGAAATTCCATGAATGGAACGATTATGAACACCGCAAAAGGAACTAGCCTAAAAATATCGGCTGTTGTACGGGTTAGCTGCTGCCTCTCCCTTCTTGATAGACTCTTACCATCTGCAAGTTTTAAAAGCAATCTAGAACTAATCCTCACATCTGCCCACAATAATTTTGTCCCCAACCAGTAATGTTGCAATGTTGACACAAATTCTGCTCTCCAATGCATAAGTTTCTTGGCCCAATCCTCTCTGCCGGAGAAATCACAAATGCAGCAAGCAGACGCAAGTAAGAAATTCTGTCTACAGACCAAACAATTCCAAAAACTAGGAAACAGATGCTAACCTGCTCATGGAAGCCACGGCTCTCAACGCAGGACCAACCCCCAGGAGCGTGGCCCATGCCCTTTGCAGGAGGGACTGGGCTGCTCTTTGTGAATCTTGCAACTTTTTAGCTTTTGCTTTTGCTTTGGCAGAACTTAGATCAGCAACGGCTTCATCACAATCTTCTGCAGATGCTTCCTTTCTCCTTTTAGCAACTAAATCTTCATTGCCTTCATCGTCGCTACCCAGCTCCTGCTTCTTCGCAGCAGCAGTGGAAGCATGGCGAGTGAAGGGAAGCATCCACCTCAGACCCAAGGGATACATGAGCTCTTGTTGTACATTTCCTCGAACATACCCAGCATTTCCACACATCCCCCGAAGATGTCCAACTCCATGATTGCTGGGCGGATTCTCTTTCGCAATCAAGAGAGCCGTACTATTACTTTTTCTGTCTACATCTGCAGATGGAAGTTCAGCGATGTTGCTGTAACCATGTAGATCTCTGTAGAGGGGAGCATGCTCTTGCCCGAGACATTGGAGATATTGAACCGAGCGAACTGAGGAATTCAAGTAATTTGAGATGACGCTCCTCCTCCTGACAAGTGCTCTAGATGCCATCCTCACATGAAGGTCTCCTCAAGAAGAGAAGCACATCCAATTTCTTACCAAGCACCCAATAATCTCAAAATGGTTACTTTTCATAGAACCACGCTGAGAACAACAACCATGGAGGGAATAATCAGAAGGAGGGCTTACCAATTCCAGCATGCTATAACCATGAATAATTATAACTGCAGAAGGAACACTAAGAAGGAGGGCTATGCCAACAGTCCGGGACACCATAAGTACGAGGACATTTAGTCACCTTAACAGTAACATCTCACACACAGCAAAAACCACAGACAAGAAAGACAGTCACATCCCAGAAAGGGAAATTCCCGCCCTTTGCAAACACACTAAACACGTCGAATCAGAGACAAGAGGACGACAACGCGCGATAGGAACAGAATCTGCAGGAGGGAGATACACATACATATGAAATCAAAATTCAAGAGTATCATTAAAATCCTTTTTCCAAAAAACGGGTAAAAACGCAAACAAAAAAGAAAACAAGAAAGACCACAACTTCGCGATAATCAGAAAGAAAGAAAAATCAAAATTAATCCTCCGCCCGCCGCCATCCGCCGCCGCCACCGCGAGCGAGCAGATGAAGATGATGAGCTCACTGACCGGCACGCGACCCAAAATCAAAGAGACGGAACGAAGAGCCAACAACAACGACAACCACTCATCGCGAATTCAAATGCAGAACCGACCGCGCCGCCTTGCCCCATCGATTGCTACCGAAACAGGCAGAGAGAGATAGAGAGAGATAGAGAGAGAGAGAGAGAGAGAGAGAGGGCCGCGAAGAAGCGATGAAACGCACTCACCGATTCGATTGGTCGCCGCCGCGAGCGATCGATCGCGAGATGAGCAAAATGGAGAGCTCGATTCGAGCGAGCGAGCGAGGGTTGAAGCTTGCGGGAGGGGAGAAACGTTTGTGAGAGGTTTAAGTGGGGGACTAGGAGGTGGGGGCGGGGTTCGGGTGCGGCGGCGGTCCGCGGGAACGAGGGGCGTCGCCAGCCGTTCGATCCGTCCGATCGCATGTAGGGAAAGAATAGTCAAAGGCTGGGGAAAATGAGGGCGCGGGCCCCACGGAGACCGGTGGCTGTTCTTTCGACGTTCGACAGTGCGTCACGTGGAGAGTGATTTTTTCCCGGTGCCCCGTACGCAAGCCCGTCGCCTCTCGCTTCGGAGATACGAGGACCTCACGCGGTTTCGCCACGTGTCACTCAAAAAAAAATAATTGCAAGAAAACATATATCAAACGGGACTATTGGCCACCCTTCTATCTCGAAAGGGGGCGGTTGAGGGTTTGAGAGGATTGGGGTGAAGACGATTTCATTTCGGGAGTGGGTTTCGGCTTCACGCCCTGTGAGGAAGGCGAGTGCAAAAAGTGAATGTTAGAGTAAAATTAGTATATAACTGACAAAAAAAAAAAAAAAAGGGACTATTGGGGAAAAATACCCTCCCGTCAGGTGGGGATCGTGCGAGTCTCACGAAATCTAACCGAGAAAATTACAACTAGTCAAGACGATACATATCACTCTTGCCCTGTGCGACCCTTCATGGCTGTGAGGTCCTCTCGTCGCAACAGTGAAAACGGGATGATCAGCGGTGGCAGCCCTCATGGGCCATGTCGGAGGAGAGTGGCACTTTTGAAAAAATATTCAATTTGAGCTATAATCATCACTTATTTTGATTGAAGTCGTTATCACGACCTTATCATGGTGCAATTAAGGATAGAGCTACTATTATTCAATGAAAGGGCACAGTTGAGCATATCTTGCAAACAAATTAGGACTTCCTAAAATTGAGGACAGACTAGGGTTTTTGACCGATATAAAGATATGCCAAATCACTTTGGACTAAATTCTCTACGCCACGGGGCCATTGAGCGCATTATTAACCGGTGGGGTATTGTACTTGGAAGAATATTCCTTCACATTTTTTAAAATTGTCTCATTGACTTTCAAGTATGAATTCTCATTTATATATTAAAAATATAGTAACATCATACCATGAATGCCAACATATGATATTCTTTAGAACTTCGGTGGATAGCACGATGTATGGTCTGATTTCAATATGTAAACTTTTTATTTATAGTATGCTTGACGCAAACTTTTTTTATTAAATTATGATGATATCATATCCTTTTTTAAGGTATCTTATACTTTAAAACCTCAATATTACACAATACCCACAAAGCGTGCGAGGCACATGGAACCATCCTCACAATTTTCGGTAAGTTAATGACGCACCGGCGCAAAAAAATATATGAATTTCTGTTTCTTCACAATCAAGTATCTAAATTTTAATTTGTTCAATTAGATACCTCAATTTTTCAAATTTGGCTCAATATAGCCTTCCTTAGATAATTTGCCATGTCATGTAATTTTACTAACGTGGCTTACTTAGCAAAATTAAGGCACAATTGATAACGTTTCTCACTTTTTTTCTTTGGTCAAAATAAGGTGGCTCAATCACTTAGCAAAAATTGTGTTATCTCTATTTTCATACCGCGGGTGATGAGGAGAGAGAGTACTTGGACAATTTTAGTCATCCAATACGTCTCTAGTGACATGACGTCACCTGTTACCTCGAAAGGCCATGTTGGATGCCATTGTAGATAATTAACGGCTATTTAACAGCGATATTGTCCAACCTGGCATTTTCCATCCGCAATTTAACAAAGACCTTACATTGACCCACATTTGAAAAATTGAGGCACTTTTTGAACAAAAAAAAATTACGTATTCAATTGTAAAAGCAATAAAAGTTCATATGCTACACTATTATTTGTCTGCCCTAAATTTTCAAAAGACTAAGTTTTAAGATGACGCAATTATTCGTCTATTGATCCAGAGGATTAGAGATAGTCAAAATCGTTTTTTTTTATTATGAAAAGAAATGGCAATAAACAATTGATTTTCTCCATAATTGAACTAAAAATATTTCTTATTTTACTTTAGAAAACAGAAAGCATCGTTCGCACTTTGAAATTCTATAGAGTTTTAGAGAGAACCAATGTTTAGAGAGAAACTTTCAAGAATGCTTGTATTGCTTCAATAGAATAAAATGAAAGAAGGCACCCTCTATATATATATATACACACACGAACCTCTTTTTATGACTATAGATTTACAATCTGATCTTATGGTTCAGACGAACGGAATCGCATCCAAAGACGAGCGATTTAGGACCCTAGAGTCACACGCTTGTATCCTCCATACTTCTTGCGAATAATGAGCTGCAAAAATTGTGCACCCAAATGCCTCTTAGCTTTGCCAAGTTGCCCCTTGCACTTCCATATATCTTTCACCAACTCACGGTGAAAAATAATAGAACTCAGTTTCTATCGTGTCATATGACGCAGACCCCTCATGCCAGATTCAAATTTATTTAATTTCTTGTTGTGTAAACAGATTGAATCGAAAAATGCCGACTATAGTGGCGATACCCATAATGCGTGATCTGATTCCTCCTATAAGCAGGATCAATGCTAGTTTTAAAACTTTGGAATTAAACTTCAGATAATCACAAAATTGAAAAAGGGGAAAAAAAAAAAAAACTTATGGTTGGTATCTACAGGTTTTGGTTTTGTATTATCAAAATAATTGCAGCTTAGGAAAGAGACACCAAAGTTGGGAATTCCATTTTGCTTTGGAATTAGATTTTTGGTTGTAATAGAAGATATAAGTAGTAAAATTAAGTTATCTTGAACTTGCAATTTATAAATAATATTAGGTATGGCCCCTGTTATTGTTATTGTTGTTATTTTTTCGTCGTCGTCATCTTTTTTGAGTACATTATTTCTATTTTTTATTATTAAGATAGGAACCATTTGATTACATTTTGATGATACATCATTGAACTTGTTTTTACTTTACTTAAAAGTTTCTTAATTAAAAGCAACGCAAGTAATGTATATCTACTAAACATCATTTTGATTACACAACGTTTATCATGTCCGGCTGCTAGATGAATTCGTATATTTTAGTAATTCCATAAACCTAATCGATTGCAAAATGAGATACAGATTAATACAAATGGAATTTCGGGACAACTTTTATTTTAAGTGATTTTGAAGATAACCTTGAGGAGTCTTGATTAATTCCATTATAAGGAAGAAAAAAAATGCACGTTGTTAAATAGAAGAGATAGTGATTTTTTTTTTTTTTTTTTTTTTTTTGTGCGTCAATAATTCTTATTTTCGAATTTGCTAAGCCAAATTTTTCCTTTTGATGACCATTTTGGATTTCTAGGACTGGAGAAGCTACTCATAAGGTCAAAAATGAGAACCGGCGCAAAGATTGAGGGGCAATACGGTCATTGTGCTATCCTCAAACAGTGTAAAAGAGCTAGGGTTTCGCTCTCTTCTCCAACCCGACAGACCTCCGCCGTCCTGCTTCCTCCGCCGCCGTCGCGATCTCAGGTGCGACGCTGCTACCCTTCGAGCCCTCGTCCTTCTGCCAATCGCATGTTGTTGTCGGTTTCTGATGAATTCTTCTTTCTCGCTTGCTCGCTAGAAAGAATTCGATCCTGGTCTTGCTTTTCCGCGGCTGAGTTTGAGTAAATTGAGCTTGGATTAGGTTGGCAGATGTGGTTTCATGATCTTGTCGCCGAATGATTCGTGCACTGTTCTCGTCAGTAATGATTAAGCGCTGCTGCTGTTTTACATCTTTGTTCATGGAAATTGCTCGAGCGTTTACTTAATTTGTACAGCTTGAAGTGGTGGATTCAAGCCTTGATTCTTTTGAGGTATTCTGGCGGGTTTAGGAAGAACGAAATCGTGTCCCGCGTTTGTTGTCGTGCTATAATCGTGTTTGGGGTGGTTTTGTGCGTACCCAGATGATTACGGGGCAGCTTTGTTGCCCATAGAGCTGCTTAGTTTTCCCGTTTCTTTTTTCCTTTTTGTGAGGTTGTCTTGAGAATGCCTGCCCCCGTTTATGATAGTGATGGCTTAGTCATGAGTTGTAATAATTCTAGATCATAACTATGAGTAAGTTTATGATTTATAAAGGGCGATGCTATTTCCATCCCTTGTATGATTAAATCCACCCAATCTTCACCAAAAAGACACAATTACCCTCTACATTTAATTGCGATTTAAATCGGTTGTCCCAAATTTATTTACTTTCCTTATTTATCCATTACTTAAGAATTTCATATGTTTAGTTTTGTATATGGCAGATTTTCTATATATCACAATGTCTCTTTTCCTTACTTTGAGTAAGATAAATTTACACGGAGTATTAACTGTGCCTCAGAGATTAACTTGTAAATCTTTCCATGGAGTATTAACCGTGCCCTTGATTAACTTCTAGAGTGTTTCATGCCCTTGTTTTCTGGTTTTTCACTTTTAATTCTTCCAATGGGATTCAACCATTCTCTACATGTTACGTCTGTCTTCCAACAATTTGGTCCTCACAGTGGGTATCTACTCTTCATAGCCATCGCTTTAGTAAAAGTTAATTTTTTGCAACATACGGACTATATGCTAGGCTATTGAAAGCCAGTACCTCATACTCTCTTTCTCGGTTCTTGTATGTGTGGGTAGCTGCTATTGTTGGTGCATTTTTCTTTGCATCAATATAGATACACATTGACTTACTTTAGTTAGCTGCACACCTGAAGTATCCTTCTCTCCCACCCTGTTCTTTGCTTTACTTTTTCTTCCTATTTATATAAGTTTGTCATTTAAGAGGATTTGAAACTGTGCAAAGAACAGGCTTGCAAACATGAAGAAAATGATAGCCCTTGGTTTTGAGGGGTCAGCCAACAAGATTGGCATTGGGGTGGTCACTCTTGATGGCGATATTTTGTCTAATCCACGTCATACCTACATCACTCCTCCTGGACAAGGCTTTCTTCCACGAGAAACCGCTCAGCACCATCTCCAGCATGTACTTCCTTTGGTTAAAGAAGCTCTGAAAACTGCCCAAGTGACTCCTGATGACATTGACTGTCTTTGTTATACAAAGGGTCCGGGCATGGGAGCCCCTCTGCAAGTTTCTCCTATTGTCATTAGGATCCTTTCACAGCTGTGGAAGAAACCAATTGTTGCTGTTAATCATTGTGTGGCACATATTGAAATGGGCAGGATTGTGACTGGTGCTGATGATCCGGTTGTGTTGTATGTAAGTGGTGGAAATACTCAGGTTATTGCTTACAGTGAGGGAAGGTATCGAATTTTTGGAGAGACTATTGATATTGCTGTTGGAAACTGCTTGGACAGATTTGCTAGAGTCTTGACACTGTCCAACGATCCTAGCCCTGGATACAACATTGAGCAGGTATGTCACCAGCAGTGCACATGAAGGTCTCTGGTTTGTGCATTCAACTTTAAGCTGGACTTGTGGCCTTTTGCTGACCTTCAGATACTTCATTGATGTTAGGATTTAGTCAATTGTTGTGTCATGTATCTGGGACTTTGGTTTTCACTGTGCATATGATAACCTCTTAGAAATGCTATAATGGCACTTATAATAGACTTTGGCCTTGCACCTCGTGTTAGTATTATACAGATAAATTTATGGCTTGGAATGCTGTGTGTCCAATTGTCCAGTACCAACATTTCGCAGAGAGATACTTTGTTGGAGTGTGGGCTTTAGGAAAGACAACAAGAAACGAGTGTCATTGCTTAGCACGGCCTTAATGGAGGATAACATGAGAAAAGTTCATTTTAGTCATTTGAACACATGAAAAGATAACAATGTAAAAGCTCTAGTGAGAAGGTATTGATGTTAAGTTGGGAATATTGGTAAAAAATTTTCGGAAATATCTTACAAAATGTGGATGGAAGCTTTGACAAAGATCTTGAGTATTTGGATCTCATTGAAAACTCGTTGAATGGAATATGACAGCATTAACTGATCCTTATAAAGGGCTGCAACTGGTAGAGAAAGGGTCTCGTCACTGTGATTATTTGTAAACGTTATATATGTTATTATGGTGGGTATTACATGGTTCATAATTTTGTATGCATCATTCCCATTATTGAGTTAGGATCCCACTCTGTTTGCCTAATATTGTGGATTCGTTGATTATCTTGTTTTGCCTTCTCTAAAATGGGCGTAGTTTACCGTTATTTTTCTTGTGTTGTTGCTTTCTCGCTAAACCCTTTCATATCATGAGAATGGAAGTACTTTCTTCCTCCTGTCAACTGATAGGCCTCTTATCTCTACTAGCTTGCCAAGAAGGGAGAACAATTCATCGATCTTCCTTATGTTGTCAAAGGGATGGATGTATCTTTCAGTGGAATCTTGAGCTTTATCGAAGCTACTGCTGAAGAAAAGCTTAAAAATAATGAGTGCACCCCTGCAGATTTGTGCTACTCTCTACAGGTAAATTGGACTTGCATCCATCTCTAAAAATTAGCAGTTTTTACTAGCTTAACTGCATCTCTGGAGAGTCACCTTTGTTCCAACAAAATATTTGAGCTGAGATTAAAGTTTTTCTTGATGCTTTATGCTGTAGGAAACACTTTTTGCAATGCTCGTGGAAATCACGGAGCGGGCAATGGCACATTGTGACAAGAAAGATGTTTTGATTGTTGGTGGCGTGGGTTGCAATGAGCGGTTGCAAGAGATGATGAGAGTTATGTGCTCGGAGCGAGGCGGCAAATTGTATGCAACCGACGATAGGTACTGCGTTGACAATGGTGCTATGATTGCATACACCGGACTCCTCGCTTATGCTCATGGGACATCAACTCCATTAGAGGAGTCGACTTTCACCCAAAGGTTCCGTACGGATGAGGTGCATGCGATCTGGAGGGAGAAAGAGGAATTGAAGAAAGCGAATGGTACTGCAGGCTAGATGAGATGCCTGGATTAGTTTACGCAGCCGTATATAGCAGAAGAGACTGAAAGTATATAGCAGAAGAGACTGAAACTAGGATTCCTATTTAATGCAAGTTGCAACAGCCTTTAATTACAGAAAGAAATGCTATTTATTAATGCAGGATGTTTACTTTAGCTTTTTGCACTTAAGTGATAAACAATTATTCATTTTGACTGGGAATTACTCCAAATTGTAGTTACTTCTTTTTTTCCCTGAAAACATATCTAAGTACAACGTGCCTCATCGAGCCTGGAGGAGTCAAAAGCAATATATAAGCAGTTGTCAAAAATCTAAAGCTCCGATGAAAAATAAATGATTTGAAAAATATTTTCTTAAATTAATAAATTATATTGCTTAAAATAAATAATTAATAAAAAAATTTCATTATTATTAATAATTTATGTATAAATATTTTCATAAGTAACAAAAAAATTCATTTGGCATTTTTTAAGAAATATGAACGATCACTTTTCAAAATATTTATTTTTTTTGCGAAATAAATACATTCTAGGAAGTAACACTAAAATCCCACGTTCAAAACCTTCGGCAGCCCACCTTGAAGATACTAGCAAACCATGTGAAAAGCATCACAACACAAAAATTAATTTTATTGTGACGTGACACGCACATACCACTGAATATTTTCTCCTTGCAAAGAGACAAATTAGGACTTCCTAAAATTGAGGAGAGACTTGGGTTTTTGACCTATACAAAGAGATGCCAAATCACTTTGGACTGAATTCTCTACACCACGGGGCCATTGAGCGCATCATTAACCGGTGGGGCATTGTACTTGGAAGAATATTCCTTCAAATCTTTTAAAATTGTCTAGTTGACTTTCGAGTATGAATTCTCATTTATATATTAAAAATATAGTAACATCACACCATGAAAGCCAACATATGATGCTCTTGGGAATTTCGTTCAATAGCACGATGTGTGGTGTGATTTCAATATGTAAACTTTTTATTTATAATATGTTTGATGCAGATTTTTTTTTTTGTTAAATTATGATGATATCATATCTTTTTTTCTTCATGTACTTTCAAGGAAATAGACAATACTTACTCGAAGGTATCGTGCACTTTAAAACCTCAATATTACATAATACCCACAAAGCGTGCAGGCACATGGAATCATTCTCACAACTTTCGGTAAGTTAAAGACGCACTGGCACAAAAAATATATGAATTTCTATTTCTTCACAGTCGGGTATCTAAATTTTAATTTGTCCAATTAGAAACCTCAATTTTTCAAATTTGGCTCAATATGGCCTTCCTTAAATAATTTACCATATCATGTAATTTTGCTGACGTGGCTTACTTAGCAAAATTAAGGCACAATTGATAACGTGTCTCACTTTTTTCCTTTGGTCAAAACAGGGTGGCTCGCTCACTTAGCAAAAATTTTGTTATCTCTATTTTCATACCGTGGGTGATGAGGAGAGTACTTGGACAATTTGTCATCTAATGCCATTGTAGATAATTAACGGCTATTTAACAGCGATATTGTCCAAGCTGGCATTTTCCATCCGCAATTTAACAAAGACCTTACATTGACCCACATTTGAAAAATTGAGGTACTTTTTGGACAAAAAAAAAAATTACGTACTTAATTGTAAAAGCAATAAAAGTTCATATACTTGCGGTCTTATACCCCTTCAGTTGATCAAGGATCTGCGTTACTTCTGGTCTGGTGATGGATGTCCTAATGACTTCAGCTTTTTCTAATATACAGTATGGAAACTATGAACTATCATAAAATAATCCTTTCACATATTACACATACATAACAATGGAGCTGCTTCAGCTCCATATCAAGAAGAAAAACTAGACCTTATTACTTTGTCATTCCAAGGTCTCTTACGTAGACATTATTATATATTCAACGTGGTTGCTCCACAACTGAACACGAAAATGACTTCGAACATCGTCTGCTTCCTTATCCAGTAGTATAGAGTGCTTCCTCTCATTTCCTACATATAGTACAAAACATATGACTTAACATTGATTGAAGTGTTTTGTGCAATGATGACAGTCATGTCATGTTCCAATGCAACGATGGCCTCATGCCAGCTTGCCTAGTAGTAAATCTATGTATTCTCACAAAGTTTTAGGGTAAGTTTCAGTGAGTGATCCTGCTAAACAAAGGACTCGAGCATGGTCTCGGCTTGTTTGCTTCTATTTTCAAGCTACAATACTTGGCTATCGACCAGTTGCAACGGTCGCAACTACCTAGTTGCAATCAATCAAGCGGCTATTATCTATTATTATACTCACCACAGGTACATTTATCACACGTCACACCTTATCTTCTTCATTGCCAGACACATCAATATTGCCGTTGCCCCCTACCCATCATGCCATTTTAGACAGATAAAGTCTCACTATCAAAGGAAAAAAAGGAGAAGCGTACCAAGGAAGCTTGAATGTATCCTTCCACCAGCCCTGCCTGGAACAATTTGCAACTATCTTGTCCAAACGGACGATAATTTCAGAAAAAGTTGGCCTCATGACAGACTCTGGATCCCAGCATTCCTCTATCAACCTACACAGTTCCAACATGCCCATGCAATAGCATGCTTGAGAGTTAGCGACCATCAAGAAATCATCCATGCTCTAGAGAAAAAATACAGTCGTGATTATCAGTCATCGCTGATTGATCACCATTCTTAACAACTAAAAGCAGTGGTGTCACGGCCACAGCCCTTTCACCAAATCAAGAGTAAGCAAGGTGGAGGAAAGAGAAAGCTGGTAGTTTCGACTCGGTGTAAATAAGTCAGCCTCAATTTGTAATGTACTTACTCTTTCAAATCAGGAGGGTAGTTTTTAGCTTTGATCTTGAAAGGCGGTCGTTTTCCTTCTAAACATATCATTTTGGCTGCCTCTTCTGGAGAACTCGGATAGAAAGGCTGAGCTCCTTCAATCATCTATGCCAATGTGAAAGCACGTGGTTAACATTTCAATGGCGGTGACCGATATTAATCATCATATAAATCTGAGGCATGTGTCAAGCACCATATGAATGCATAATTAACTCACTAAATCAAACAAATATCATGCTTCGGTAACAGAGCCAAAAACAAATTTGTCTGGCAAAGCAGCAGCTTCTGGGAAGAATTATAACTGCGTTTATGGACATGTTAAACTGCATTGAAGACATTGAACACATGGATGTGTTCAATTTTATCATGGTAAAAGTCCAGCGTATAACAGTTACCTCATATAGAATGAGACCAAAGGAAAATGCATCCACACTTCTATCAAATATTTCATCCTTATAAACCTCAGGTGCCACATATAAACCTGCATAGGACGGATACCATGAGTAAAGCTTGATGAAATCGCATTGGAATCATGAATCTGATCACTTAGAATTGGATGATGCCAATTCTATTGAACGGAAAAACTATAAACTGGATGAGTAGAATGATAATATCATCATGAGAGGACTAAATTTCTGCATTCACAAAAGACTGGCCTGCATTTTGGGGAAAGATGTTGAAAACTGATAATTTCTAGGAGGAGTTTATCCATCTAGGATCCTATAATGGAAAGTTTTGTTGCTTGATTAGTAACAACGCCTTTTTTACAATCCAGCACTCACATAGATGTAAAATGATTTAGTGCTCAAGGAGTCCAACCAAAGATATCAGTATTTGGACTAAATTTTGACTATACATCCAAAAGTTCATTTACAACCAGAATTAAATTGCCACAACGATGCTAGTTTTTAAGCAGAAAATTTAGTATTAGCAACATCAATTAAACAGTAATTTTTTTCCTGTATCATTTAAGCCTGAATTGGTACTTTTCCATTGTCGTTATATGTCTGAGCACACTGATTAAGGAACTAATTAGATAAAATAAAAAATTCTAAACTTACGCGACAATTCAGCTTGAGTCCCGGGCTGTGCAAGTTTTGCTTTATCTGGGGATACTCTTGCAAAACTTATCAAACCAAATCCAGAGATCTTTAACTGACCCCACTATCCAGCAAGATATTTCTGGCACCTTATCAATATTTCAGATATTAAAGCAAAGCAGATCCAAAAAACAAAATTTATATCCACTTCGCAACAGTATAATAAATCATCTCGAGCATTTAGTTGTCTTACTTAGGCTTTAAGTCACAGTGGATGATGGGATCTGGTTTACATTCATGGAGATAATTCATACCCCTGAGATTATGGGATCAACAAGGAGAAGTTTATAAATTGTAATCAGATACACTGTACTACAATTAAAGAGAAAATTATAATACAACCAGAATCCTTGAATGCAGATATTATTAGCTTCAGTGAATGTACCTTGCAATATCAAGAGCAAACCGTAGAGCTTTAGGTGGAGAGAGACGCCCTTTCTTCTGAAGATAGCTTCCAAGATCACCCTGAAACACCAATAACAATATGCATAATAGCCATTAGGCAAGAAAGTGAACAGGCTTAGCCAAAATAGCTTTCTTGTACTCTTCAAAAAATTGGAGGGAATTTGTGGAAAACCATAGATTCGGCAACGAAAAGTTTCACTATAATAAGAAGGCTCCAAAAAGAATAGATTTTACTGATACTAATAAAGAGGCTCCAATTTAAAGGCACTGAATTTTAGAGTGTCAAAATATATGAAGAAAATTAAGGATTAAAAAGGAATCTATGCCTGGGAACAACCTTTTACTGCCTAGGAGGACATCCATTCTATAAGCGACACAATAGCCTCACATTCTCATTGTATAAAAGGGTATTAGTCATAATGGACATTAACCCTTGGAATGATTAGTTTTCCTACTTTAGTCGTGAGCATTAGGTTTGGCCCAAATTTTCAAAACTTCTGTTCTTTTTTTCCGTTCCAGTGTTTTAGATGAGGACCTCTCCAGCAGTACCGCTTTGAGCAGTCTCCTCAGTCAAGATAGCTTAAGCAAGAAACAAATTTTGGTTCTCTCTTTCTACTCTTCATCGTGTCCCAGATTTAATAGTATGACATGACTGCTCACCCACTTTAGAACATGGATGCAAGCCGTTCCATTATGAACTTTGGCAGGAGAATTTATTTACTTTCACTGACAACACTCAAGTCCTGACATTTCCTCCCAATTACCTAAGAAGATGATGGAATAAGACACGTAATTTACTTACAAAGAAGACACGCACAGCAGCACAAATGCGCCATACATATGAACACAGAGTGGGAGAGAGAGAGAGAGAGAGAGAGAGAGAGAGACTCACTTTTGGATGGTACTCCAAAACAATCATCATGGGCATGTTTTGAGTGACAGCTCCAACAAACTGAACCACATTCGGATGTCTCACCTTTTCTAGTAACTCTAACTCATGCTTGAAAGCATTGCTGCTCATAAAATAAATAAATAGAGTTCATTGAAGGCATTTCCAGTCACTACGGAACTATATCACACAAATTCAAGAATTGCAATGTGTCTCTAGGCACAGAGAATGGTGCTGTAAATTGTGAAAGTGAATACACCTCTTGTGAACTATAGGGAATTTAGTAACGCACAACAAAGCAACAAATAGAGGAGATCCAGCAAAATAAAATCAAGATGTTCTCTATTCTAACACAAAGGATTTCCATGGCTTGGATTAACAATAGTGGCCTTGCTTTTAAGACAACAAAGTGCATACTGAAGTTAAGAGCACAGATTAGTTTATTAAGTAATATAAATATATATATGACACACGTACTTCTTAATAGATGAACAATTTCAATAATACTAAAGCTTTATGATTTCAAAGCTAGGTAAAGACATAGTCCTCCTGCTCCTATTTAAGTTGTGCCAATTAACATGCAAGTAAATGATGCACCAACCGGATGCCCAAAAGACTGCAATGAACTGGGGAGAAAATAAAGCATCTGCATTACCCTTTTAGACTAAATAATCAGATGACCATAAGTGAAAACTAGCTGAAAAGGATGACAATGCGGCAATGTGGTGGAAAAGGCACCATACAGCGATAATGAAGTACTTGCTAGTACATAAGAGGACATCATAATAGTAAAACACATTCCAAATGAAGTGAATAAATGCATGTCATTTGCGTTATATGTTATAACCACAATACATTGTGTAATGAACAAAGAAATATTCTGAGAGTGCAGACAATGATACAGGAACTCACATGGTCTCCACGTCTGAGTAACTGTCCCTATCCAGTATCTTGACAGCAACCTTTGTCCCATTCCATTTAGCTACTTGATATGTTCCCTGTTTAAAAGGAAAAATATATAAGTACTTGAATAACCAAAATTTCTACCAACAAATGTTCACTAAAGAGATGTCAAGCTAGATTAGCCATGTAAAGGTAATACTCAAGTATGCTAAGGGCCCACACGATACACGAGGGTCTTTTTCAATAATTTATTGTTGTGAGCACTCAGAATACAGAATACCATCTCAAATTTATTTTCAAGCTGTCCTAACCCAAGATCACTCAAAACATTCTTAATGATTATGCATTTATATTGTTTTCTGAGCAAGATTAGGACATATAGGTAAATGGACCTGAGCCTGCCAAAATAATAGTGGAGGAAAGCAATGTCATGCAATTAATTTAAAAAGCTTCCCAAACTGAGTAAAATACACAAACATAAGTCACAAAAGCATTATGATTTCTGAAGTTACCTAGGTTACATATCAAGGATAGCTCTAGTATCTGAACTAAAACAGGAAGGCAGAAAATATAATTTTTCACACAGAAAATTCTTATGTCAGAATCTATTTTGTCAGACAGAGAATACATAAAGTACAACTAAGCTGAGCACTAAGGAAAAAGTTCTTACGTCGGAATGTATTTTCTCAGACAGAAAATATTAGCGTATAGAATGTATAAAATGAGAGTAACAAGGTCATTGATATGAGACCAGTTGGTAAGGTTGACTTTAGTGTTCCAAAATGTTATATGTACAAAAAGGAAACTTATTTTCCATATTGCACATTGCTGTTCAAAGAGTTTATTCCAGTATCTCTGTTTTTAATGTCTTTTGGACAGGAGAAGTTGTTCTGTTGAGTTAAATGACTTCATGAAAGTTTCTTTAACTTGACCATTGTGCTATTAGCCTAGTGGTCTGAATCCCTCTTCGAGCCGGGAGGTGAGGGGTTTGATCCCTCACCTCACCCCTCACCTCCACATCTCGCCCCAAAAATGATTCTTGTGCAACGATGCTGCTTTGAGATAAACCAATGGCTTTTTTTCCATTGTGCAAGCAAGATCCCACCTTAGGGAGAAGAGTTTTAATCCTCCCTCAGTATTCAGGTTGGACTTATCCAGGTACAGTGGTATGTACCCCGCTGCACCTCCGCGGGGACTTCACCACAGCAATCAGCAGAAGCAAGGACTGCGTGGGTTCTCCCCATGATCATCAAAATAAAAATTAAAGTTTCTTTGATTCAGGATTATTTATCTACGACGAAATATGATACAATTTTACATTTCTTCGACAAATAAAACTGATATTTTGAATATAGTCAAATGGGCATTGGTTTTAAGAAATGGAGCTATTTAAAGGTCACCCATCAACTATGGTGAGGAAGAGAAACGTGCCTTTGAAACACCGTCGCCCTTCCGAACCTGAAGTTCTAAAGGATTGAGCTCATATTCTGGAACTTCCCGAGGGTTGGCAACGGTCATGGGTGTTCTTCTTGTTTTCTGGAAATACAGGACAAAGCCTTACGTTAGCATTTTTTTCTGTGGTAGAGACCTCAAGTGATCAGATAGGAAAATAGATTAAATCATACAGGGACTTTGGCTCCACGAGCTTTCAGAATGTTGTATACTTCGGGATTTCCGTAGTATTTCGCATCGGCAGCTGCCTGTCGAGACAAAAAAACCTCAATTACGACCGAGCTGGAGGCAGATTAGTATAAATCACAACATAAAAGTCTGACTCCATTTAAGGCCATTATGATATGCAGTGTCCTCTTCACGATTAAGCAAGAAAGAGCAATTCCCAGTTAATGCTTTGTGTTGGCATTTATTCTTGTACTGTACTGACAAATCTGTGGGATAAAGACTTCCCAATGTATCAATTTCCTCGGCCGTATCCCTTAGCGGAGTACAAATCTTTCCATTAACCTCAAATTTGTTTAGTGAGGATGGAACATTGGACCATTGCTCTGCCCTCTCGTTTCCATTTTCAAGCCATAAAACTTACAACGGAGCAATTGGAAGGAAGATTAATGGGACCCAATTTTCTCTTCATTGACATGAACAGCCAATACAAAGCAACTCAAACGCCAACAAAGAACAAAAATCATAACCCAGATTAACCAAATGAAGACCCAACTGCGCGTCGAGAGGAACAGTTGAGGATGAGAAAGTTACCGTGCTCCCCCACCGGTCGCGGGCATCGATGTTGGCCTTCCTACTGAGCAGCAGCTTGACGACCTCGACGTGGCCCTCGCAGGCCGCGATGTGCAGCCCGGTCCGCCCGTCCAGATCGATGCTGTTCACGTCGATCCCTTCGTTCAGCAGGTCCTCCACCCCCTTCACGTCCCCGCGGCACGCCATGAAGAGGAGCTGCATCGTGGAGTCCAGGTTCTCGGGCACCGTGAGCTCGTCGTCCGGGTCGGGGCTCCGCCGGATCGGGTCGAGCGAGGACTGCCGCCCGAAGCTGAACCGCATGTTGTTCCGGCGCGGGTCCAGCGACGACTGCCGCGTGAACTGCCGGCTGAAGCTCCGCTTCACCGACCCGGTCGAGAACTGCCGCGATATCCCGCGCTTCAGCTGCGCAGCCAAATCCATTTTCTTTTCCCTTTCCTTTCCCACCTCCTTCCTCCACATCAAACTCTACTCCCTCAATTCCAACACCGGAACAAAAACAAAAAAACAAAATCCCCTCGAATCGATTCACGGCGCACCGCACGAACAACAATGACCGGGAAGAATCGACCTAGCCGGACTGCACGGTTCGGGACCCGCGCGCGGCATACGCGGAACGCGACATGCACTCACATCACGTGCGGGAATCGACAATGGCGCTCGGGCCGCAGCGACCCGAATCGTCGGCAGCGGCGGCGGGGCGGAACGGCGCCTGGAAATCGACGAATCGAGAGCTAGGAGAAGGCTCTCGACATCGAGCGAAGAGGAGGAAGAAGAGGAAGAAGAGGAGGAAGACGTATCAAGCCATTGCCAATTCGCATGCAAGAATAGAGAGATGAGAGAGATGAAGAGAGAGAGAGACAGAGAGAGAGACAGAAGACGAAGATGGTGGTGGGATCGGAGCGAGAAGCGTGGGCAGAAGAGAGAGAAAGAAGAGAGAGAAAGTATGGTTTCCACAGAGATGCGCGAGGGAGACGGGGGAAGAAGAAGACAGGAGGCGAGAGCAGGATGGGCGTTGATTTATATAAAACGGAAATGGAGGGGCGAGGAAACGCGGCAATTTCTGGTTATGGAAATTAAATGTACGGGCTGGCATTTTCTTTCTTCTTTTTTCTTTTTTTCTTTTTTGTTTTTCTCGTTTTTCTTTTTTATATTTGTCTTTTTGAACGCGTGTTGCGATGCGCCAATGGCCGATGGAGAAATCTATCTTTGAGAAGATTTTTGCCGGGCTCCCCTTTTCTAATATACCGCACCTTTTCGTGACACGATGTGACGTGCCACCACCATTTTAAAAAATGCGTTTCGGAGGACGCCGATCCCTAGTCCTAGTAGCGCGAGAAATCGCAAACTAATAAATTTATTACGAATTAATATTGTTGTTATCATTAAAAAATTCAAAATTAATACATCTATAATAATATACGGATTTTTACTCTCTATTTCTCTATTTATCATAAGTGCATAATTCAATTTGTGATTTTTATATTAATTCAATTTAGGATTAATATCTTAAAAACTCACGGCATTAACTTTCAACAAATTTACTTCAAAACTATTTTTTTACCACTAAACCCAAAACTGATATACCTTTCATTAAATTTACCCTAAATTGATTACTTGTGAGCAAATTTACCTATGTTAATTTTGTTAAATTTACCATCAAATTATTAAGTTAAATGACGCGTGACCGGTTAGGCGGTATCACCGATTTAGAATTTTTTTACTTTCTCCATTTAACAAAATCGCAAATCTAAACTAATAAATTTATTACGAATTAATATTGTTGTTATTATTAAAAATTTAAAATTAATACATGTATGTCGTATAGAATTTTCTTTCTCCCATTTATCGTAGTCTTGTAGTTTTGTGATTTTTATATTAATTGAGTTAACGATAATTAACGAGAAAGTAAATTTATTATAAATAGGCCCAATTTGAGTTTTTCATGATTGGCTATATTGAGGTGCCTGGTTATTACGATTGATTGTATGGAAGATTCTCGAATAGTTACTTAGGGTAAGAATGATAGCCAAATTCGATATA